>JANHGB010050318.1:0-63302 GCA_026283785.1 Coracopsis vasa | reverse complement strand
AGTTGTGAATGTTCCATTCCTGGCAGTGTTCAAGGCCAGGTTGAACAGAGCCTTGGGTGACATGGTTTAGTGGGAGGTGCCCCTGTTCATGGCAGGGGGGTTGGAACTAGATGATCTTAAGGTCCTTTCCAACCCTACCTATCCTATGATTCTTTGTATTTTATTTTTTTTCCTGAGCTCAGAAGAGCTATTTCTATTTGCTTCTTTGCATTTTCATATATCTAGGCCAGGAATCCTTCCACCAGAGATTATCAAGAAAAAACCACTGAATAATAACCACATACAGTTTACAACTTGTAGATTCAAATTTGTTTACATAAATTTGCAAATATGAAGGGATATGTGAGAAGACTTTGCAGGCAGAGAACGCTCCAGAATTGTCAGGTAATTAATATGCTGTAACTAGTTTGCTAAACTTTATGGAGAACTTCTTATAAGTGGTTCTTGTACTATGACAGTAGATTGTTTATAGATTCTTAAAATGCCCTGGCTTGATGGAAAAGAGGGTAAATTCTTCCTTCACAAACAGCATTTGACATTAAAAGAAGCATCTGAAGCCACAAAACTGTAATATGAACATTTACACTGACTGTACAAATGGTTCAAAAATCTCATCTTCTCCCTCAGGCCCAGCTCCAGCAGCACTTATACACATGCTTAACTTTCTGCACACGAGTAATCCTATTGATTTAATGGGATTATTCCCATATGTGTAGTTACACACACATAAGTGTTTGCAGGATTGGGGTCTATTTCTCTCACAATGATTTGAAACCCATGGAAGAAAATACTGTATGCAAGTTAGACGCTATTTAATGGCCGCACATTAAGCCTGAATATGTCTGCTGAAATCAGTGGGGCTGTGCCAGTTTGTACTGGCTGAGAAACTGCTGTCTTCTATGTAAGGGTATACTCTGTAGATGCAACACATTTGTGGCTATCACAGCATAGAAAGGGGAATGGAAAGATAATTGTAAAAATATCGAAAGAGAAAATTCTCCATGTCTAGAGTATTACGAATCTTGATTTCGAACTTGAACTGCATTTAGAAAATGTTCAGCTACACACAAGATATAATCCTTAATAATGCAAAAATTTGTAGCTATTTCAGCTTTTTGAGCCTGAAATAACTACAAATGGTTTTCCTTTAAAAAGTGTAAATACAGAAATCTGTATACACATGTATATAGATGTATACAAGAAAAGTATTTCCAACCATCAAAAAACTATATATAAACATGAATGCTTGCATGCAATACAAACTTGCATGGAGAGGATAAGCACTTAGAAAACCTGAATCAACTTTTGTAAAAGTAACTGGACTTAAAGTTGCCTCTGACTTGGATAGCGTACTTTTAATGTGGAATTCTGCAGCCAAAATATTTTTAAAAAATTTAAGGCAAGTAACCATCTGCCATAAATGATGGAAACAGAATATAAATAAAATAGTACTTGTAGTATTCTGATGGAAATCACATGCCAAATATATCCACGGTTTAGGCAGCTGGAACGCTTTCAGATGTCAGGAACAAAAGCAGCAGAGAAAAGAGTTGGTTTGGCCAGGACATGATTTGCTGTGTGTGGTGTATCTTGCTGGCTGTCCTGAATAACAACATTATTAAGCAATTTGAGCTGCAGCATCATTATGCCCCATGAAGAATTTAAGGAAGATCTTGACTTGAGCATGCTGCAAGAGGAGTCATGCTGTGTCACTTGGTACAAAACTATAATCAGTTTTATGCCACTGGCACGTTCAAACACCTAGTGGGATATGCCGGGCATCAATGTTCAAGGTTTTATATAAGGTAACAGCTGCTTTGGTCAGGCAGTTAATTAAATGTGTTAATTTTCCATACAACCAACACTAGTGACAACAGATCAGAGTGAGATTTTATGACATTTCAGGGTTCCCTTATGTGATCACAACGATGGATTGCACCCACATCATCCTTCACATCCCTTCACTGAATGATGCTGCCTTTCTCCTTTGGAAACAGCTTCAGTATTTCACTCTACAAACACTGCAATGGTAATGCTATGGCACTACTGAATATTGCCAGTTGTCCCAACTCCAGCCTTGAAGAGCTGTTTGGGCTTATTCCCACACTGATATTGGTTTAGTCAGAGATGCAGCAATTCATTTACAAGGCAAAGATACTTTTTATTTTCTCCCTCCTATCTTAAATTACTTATTAGAAGTGTTTAATAAGCAAAGATATAGATTGGAAATAAAACGCTAGGATATTTTTTAATAGATAGTGTGTTCTTCAGATGTAGAATTATAGAAAATAATTTCCTTGTTCTTGATAGTTTGGCTTGTGGTGCAACATTGCAAGATGACAAACTCAACCTTTTCTGTATGTTGTTACTTCAATAATATGATAATAGCTCAAATGGATCTGGCAATAGAAGGTAAATGAGGACTACTCATGAAAGGGACTGGAAGAACATATTTAGAAGTAATGGACTGACAAATACGCAGAATGAATAATATAAAAGAATTGAACAAGTTTTCTTCCCACCAAATGGATAATACAGTGTGAAGAAATGTGGAAGAAATGTAAAATGTCATGTTAGGCATGCTAGGACTGACCGAAAATGAATCACACTCCTACACATTTGGCTCACAATTTGAAATATTTGTTTTTAGCTGATTGGGTAGCCGCTAAAAGTATGGTAAGCTTTGTTTGAATTTGATCTGTCACTTCTTTTAATGGATGACTGATTTCATGACATATGTCACATTGTGTTACATCATTCAAAACACATTAAATCATGCTCTAGCCCATCATTTCTGAAGGAATAATGCTATTCAACATGACGTGACATGATGAGATATAACGCAACTCAACAGCTGAAAAAATAAGGGGAAAGTTTCGTAGGTGTGACATGGATCCTAGAAATTACATTTTAATGAATGTTACGAAGATCCCAGTAGCTAAGTTTTCAAATGTCTTGATGAAGATGGGATCTGAGCTACTTGGTGTAGCGAGGTAATGAGTCTGTCATTAGGCTTGGTGACAAACGTGAGTTCTTAAAGAAAACCTTGCTGGAAAGCTGAGTCTTATGCCTGGAATACTGGAACTCTCTCTGGCCTTAAAGCTTGTATGTCTTTAAGTGTTTTATAGCATTTAAAATTTCTGAAACTGCAGGAGATGTCCTAAACATAAACATTACTAGAGGCCAGGATTGAGTTGGATGTGGTCTTCTAACATATTTAAAATAAAGATGGCTGCAATCTTTATGAGCTCTGCTCTTGTTTCCTAATGGTTATCTCCTTTTCTGCATTTTTACTACCAGGAGCAGAGTGTTTATGTTGTATATAATATCACTATGTTATTTATTCTTATTGACAGCAGTGATGATACGCCTATTTGCACACAGAAAGGACCTTCAGCTAAATCAGCAACAGGATATCTCCATGAAGAGGCAGCACCTAGGCACGAAAAATTAAGTCCTCTCATCATCTGAAGCTTTCACTGGAAGAACCAAATTCTTTAGCCACCAGGATTGTACCATAGACGTTTTTTCAGGTAAATGAAACGTCTTTAGTCATATGCGTAACCAAATATTGTATGCTTGCTAATGTTATGCACCTCCATAGCTACCTACACTTGGCTAATCATTAATCATTAGCTTTCTTACACCATTTTGCCATTTGAGCCAGTTTATCAGAGAGCTCTGGATATTGCAGAATCAGAGATGGAAGCTGCATACTACCAATCCTGAAATCCTTCCTTACCTGTTTGACTGATATTACTGATACCACTGACCTGAATTCAAGTCTGTGTTATCCTAAGATAACTCCTGAGAACATATTCTATTGCTCATTTCTCCTTTCTTGACACTGTCCCAGTGAATATGATATGGCTTCAGTAGGAGATGCGTGACAATACACCTAAGAACAGGCTGGTGGAATTAAGACTGTCCTGCATGTGGGAAAGACGTAAGGAGGCTCATGGAATTCAGCCACCACCTTTTAGATGGCCTTCTAACCACTGGACATCGTAAATAAGGCCACCAGCTTGACACTCTTACATTAGGGAGTCCTGATACAATGTCCAAAAGACTGCTTGTGGCTCTGAAGCCAGACAGAAAGATGGACTTAGTTACACACCATCTTCTTTTTCCAAATTTCCTGTTTACAAGCTTCTTGTGTATCCTCTACTATTCTTTAGGCCTGACTTTTCCTGCTAATTGCCTGGAAGACATCCTTGATGTCTGGAGTTTTCATTATGCTTTAGGGCAGGTGAGAACTGAGCTGCGTAACACCCATCCCCCTTTCTTTGGTGACACTTTCCCATCAGAAAAAAACCCTGCAGTTCTCTGCCTTTCATTTCAAAATGTTAATTTACAGACTGAGTATCTCGAGATTCTTCCACCTTTCCAGCATATACGAAAGAGAAACTTGTGCAAATCCTCACTTTATTATCACACCTGTTAGAAATCACTGTTGCATCTTAGATGTGAAAAATGTGGCTGTACTATACCTGGTAAGAAATACATACACCCCAGCCTCAGTGTAAGTGCACCACCACTGCTATAAACCAGACACAACTACTTTGGTGACATTCACTGTTACTGTACGTTGACAAGTTCCCATTTAATTTACTACATATGGTTCCATGTCTCCATAGCTACTCTCGTGAATTCATTATTCATTAAATAAGTGATGAATTTACTTAAATATTGCAGCCACATGGCCGACACAAATGCATTCTAATATTATTAACACGTTGCCAACTTGCAACTCTTCGAAGTCTGAGTAAATGTTTTGACAAGAAGAGGCAGCAAGAACAAATAAGTAGTAGCAGCCTAGATGAAGTTCAGCCATAGTTCTAACAGCTTTAAAGTCTTAACAGTGTTTTCACTGGGGCAGTACCAGATAAATTGCTCTTATGTGTGCATACAAGAGACTAAAATTCCTTTGAAAGTTTATAATTTCTCATGGGAAAACACAACATAAAAGTTACTTTTACTCATAGAAAAACAACACCATATTTTCCTGTCAACCTTTGCTGTTGGGAATTTCAAACTTTTTGCATTTTTTCCCTGTGATTCTTTGTCGACCCAAGGGACCGGCATTTACAACATAATTTACTTTCAGTGTGTCTCTGTAAATCATTGTAATACTTTCTATGGCTAGTGAAAAAAAAGAAAAAGCAGCACTCTCAAACTGGACTGACAAACCACATTTCCTAGACTTCAATAGTGAAGCAAACCCACCATCCTTAATCTCTCCCCCCTCCCTGTTTCAGGAGGGTGACACTGACGTGGAGAAATGCACAAAAGTAATGTATTTTGCAAGGGTTTGTGTGAATACTTGTGTTTAGAAGTTGTATTTTTTATAGGGAAATATTTATTGAATTGTATTTACTTGCAGTAAAATATACAGAATGTGTGGAGCATAAAATGTGCCATGGTGGCAGGCTTCTGGGCGCAAAGGGAGAACCACTGACGTTTAATTTTTGGAGACAGCAGTATTTTTTTTCTCACTCTTCTTAAGGCCTGTTGTTGTCACTGTTGTTGTAGAGGCTTAACAGTGTAGTCTCCGATTAGGTGCCTTAAGCATAGCCAGCCATAAAAAAGCTGGAAACCTGTAGAGCCTTTCAGCCTCACTTTTTGAGACTGCTGCTAATATCAAGGCTCATTCAGTTTTACATTAGAACTTGATGACTTGCACATTGGTTGAACCTTCACCTTTTACAACCTTAATGGGGATTTATTAGCTATTTCACAGTGTGTAAATTTGAATCTAGGTCAGATGAAGAAGAAAAATAGGGCAAATCTGGGCCTTAAGTATAACCTGCATATAATATATCAGGATAAAAAAAAAAGGTGCAAAATTAAACAGATGATTAAAAGTGTCTAGAGCAGTCAGAGTCTGAAAAAAGAGCTTGATAAATTAGGGGTGTATGCAGGATTTTTTTTTTTTTCTGAGTTCAAACTTAGGTGACTGGTGAAAGTCTGGTTTCCACACAAAATCAGCAGATTAAGGAGTTAAAATATCTTGTTAACCTGTTTCTGCTAACTGCTCACAAGAGGAAATGTAACACAGGTGTGTTTGATATTCACAAGATTAAAGCTTTTGTCTACCATCAAATGTTCACCACATTAAAGCTGTTTTAATGAGGTACTGGAAGATAATGAATGTAAGCCTCTAATTCACTGCAGAAGAGACAGCCTGACCCTGCTTTGACCCCACTGCAGCCAGGTATCTAAACCAATATATTAGTAACACTTAGACCAAAAGATGTGTGTGTAATGAAATAGCCACTACCTGCTGCCACTCTTATCTGCTAAAAATGTATTTGGTTCAGGTGCCTCAACTTTTCTGCTTGGTACCCTGGAAGTCTCACGTCTGATTACCCCCGAGTGATTATAGCAACTCTTTAGGGAAGACCATCCAGAGGGTAAAAACAGAGGCTGCTGTGAAAAGGCAGCCTGTGATCATGGGGAATGGGTAGGTGAAAAGTGGATATGAACAAATATTATTGCTTAGTTATCATCCATCCTGATACTTAGCAATGTTCAGAAAGTCCATAGCTGGAGTGAATACAGGTTGGAAAGGTCTTTCTGGTTCATCTAGTTTTGTACTACTGTTTGATGGATCTACCTTACTGTTAAGCTAAGGTATGCTGCCTGCTTAGTTATTAGAATAAGCTTCAAATAAAAATAAAATAAAGATCCTGAAAGGTTCTCCAAACCAGATTTATTTTGGCATGCACATACATGAAACTATGTACTGTAGCAAGTTTTAAATACTGTATTTGGACACTAATTCTCAACTGCCGTCATCAGTTTGCTGACAGCCATCTGCTTGGACCCTGCTCCTTCCTCCCATTCAGCACTGTTAAAGTAAAATATTGACAGAAACAACTTCTGTAGCAAAAGTGGAAAAGTTAATAACATAACTGAAGTCACACAGGATTTTTCTCTAATGTTCTGGAGCTCTCTTACAATTTTGTTTTACTCATGCCTTAATTTAGAAGTGTCCCACCCAGCTTAAAAATAGGAGGTTGTATAGCCAGCTATCTTTAGATGACACAAGTTACTGAGGAGAAATCTATAGCTGTAAGTGCCTATCAGATAGTTCATATGACTTAATATGAATGAACAATATACATGTTCCTGGAGAAGCTGACACACCAGCAGATACGTTGTCAGTCAGAGCCTGGAAAAGAAGTCATCATAGTAAGGTTGTCACTGTGGCTGCTGAATGCTGCATTGGCACATACAGCAGATGATTGATATAATTCAAATTTACCTTCAAAACCATTTTGAACAGTGATATAGAGAGCGCATGCAATCCCTTATGTCATGCTCACTGCATACTGCTAGCTCAGTGCAGTCGGGGGTGCCTTCGCACTTCCAGAATGACCGCGAGCCTCCTTGGACTGTGATTTTTTTTTCAGTACATGGATTGTGATGTTCTCCATCTTAATGAGTCTGAGCTACTCCAGTTCAGCACAGAGCAAGCTCGACTTTCAGCTCTCTGAATGAAATGTCATTAAAGCTCTTGCACAGGTCAGAGGGCAATGCACAGTAGAAGACTTTGCCACTAATTATTTCAAAAAGAAAAGTGAGCTCATGTACATACACACATACATATCCTGATATACATTAGTATAAATAATTTATTTATCATACCTATTTATAATACATGAATCTTTTATATTTTATGGTGATAACATTGCTGTTTGCAGATTTACATCTCTTATTAAATTCCCCGCAAAACAAAACACAGTACTATGGAAATATATAGCCCTACAAAGAGATTCAAGACTTCTAATCCAAGTGGCCTCACTGTCTGCAATATTCCTTTCTAAGTTGTGCCGTTACATCCCACAAATTGACTTGCAATGAAAGGTAATTTCTTTTTATTCCCTTACAGCTTTGACGGAGAAAGGATGAAAGAATCTATATCATAAAGAACAACACAACAGTTTTCAAGATGAACTGTCTAACATATACAGCTGTGTCCACCATTCTACAGATACATACACACCAAAACTTAAGTCAGCCCTGTGAAAAGATGGGCACATTTACTATGTTGAAGAGATCAGCGGTAGATTTAGTGGAGAAAGCAAAGCCTTTGGGCAGATGAAAAAAATTCTAAAAAGCCTAGTTTCCAAGAAGAAAATTTGATTAGTGATGAAGAGATTGTAGCAGAAGCTAAAACTTGTTTGTGAGTGAAGACAATGCCTCATTGTCAAAACCAACACCTGAAAATATGAACCCTTTTTTGAGAAATGTTTTCAATATTTGACTTTTTTTTTCTTCCTAGAGAAAAAAAGATAATCTGTGCCATCCCTCTCAGAGTGCATTGAATCCCACTTTTTACCTGACTCATCCCTGCCGGTCAGTGTGCAGGTGAGGAAGGGTGCACCAAGCACCCTCCATGTCTTCCCTTCATATAGTAATTATAAAATCATATAAAAGATAATTCTTCCTCCTTCATTGTGGGCTCATATCCCCAACCTTGTTTGAAGTCCTTTGTGACAGTCATCCATGTGATCAGCAACACCGTCCCTCTTCAAACACCCTGCAGTTGCTTGTCGCCATGTCTCTGGTGCTGAACCACGAGACACATCCATGGTCAGCTACAAGATCCCACTCTACACTACCTTAAGGACAAAATCAATGGTTTTCTTCCTTATGTAATACTTAGACTGAAAGATAAGGCTTCACTGAGATAACAAAAGTTATTTTAAACAGCCTGACACGTGTGATGAGGATGAGGTTTACCTTGCAGGTTCACTTTTACGGTCTGTAGCTGGAGGTGCTGAGGCATCCTCAGAAAGCCACATGAAAGCAGAAATCACATGAAGAGATTAAAGATATGACTGGGAAATGCAGGAGGAAGCACTCCTGCTAATTTTGTTGTGTGCTCTTCTGAAGGTACAGCCAGTGGAATGTCCAGCAAAGGTCCACGAGTTTCCAGAAGGACCTTTAAAAGTTTCTAGGTATCTTCCAAAAGAAAAAGAATCAGCAAGCCCAAATAATGGAAAAATATTCAAAGAAACAAAATCACGCATGACAGAAAAACTATGCAAAGGCATTGCTGTTGCTTTAGTCAACCATTTTCCTATTCTTCATCTACAGGGGATGTACATGAGACCCAGTGCAGCTTTGCTGCCTCTTTGCACATCCATGGAAAGCTGTAATATTTTTCTCAAGGCTTTCTCAACTAAAATCCCTGTTAAATGCTATAGCATATAGCTCCACATATTAGAGAAGGTATTTTTTTTTTTCCTAGCTGCTGCTCTCTCTAGTTTGCCAATTTCAGTGATGCGCAGCTCCATGTGACTACAGAGCCAGGAGGTGATTTTATTTTAAAGTCCGGGGATTTAGAACATTTAGAGATTTTTAGAAGTCACAACAATTTCTGAGAAATTTGGGTTGAAGATGGCATTTTTTTGGTTTGAACTAAACACTGTGTTCTAACTTGCAAAAAAATGTATAACAGGAGTCTAGTGATCAAAAAAGTCATAGGAGTGATGAAGGCCGCATTGCAAATTTTCCTTTTGCAACATCTTGGATGCAAATGATGAACTACAAGGTTCCCTAATTCTTGACATAAGATAATGCCTTTATTAAAGTATTTATAGGACACAAACAAGCTTTCAGAATGGGGTTAGAAACCTGATTTAAGTCTTGAAGATAAATAACACAATAAAGAGATTTTGGATACATTTTGGAGAGTAAAAAATCTATTAAGCATCTTACACACAAGTCCTACTATGGAACACTTTGCTGCCTCTTGTGATACAGTGAAATTAGTGAGATTTGGACACTTCACCACTAAGAGCTGGTCAACAGAGTTGCAGAGCGCAAATCTCCATGTGCTCTCACCAGCACAGCATGACACTGGTGCCATGCTCATCAGAGCTATTCCCATGCGGCAAAAGGCATTTGTCAATGTCTGACTGCAACCAACACTTGCCAGAACAATTTCCTCCTCTAAAGTTCTGGTCATGAGTCCAATCAAAATGCTGCAAAAGAAGAGAAAAATTGGTAAAGGTCTTTTCTATATATACTTCCCACTGAAGAGAAATACCATAATACAAACTGCATCTTGGTTTAGTGTCTTCGATGCCAGCATTTCTGTCAGCTGAGTCTTCAAAGCTGACAGTTGACGTCACTGCAGAACCTACAAGATTTCTACTAGTGAAGTATCACAAAAGAGAACGTCTATTTTCCCAACAAACCCTCTTCTCCCTGGCTAGCTGATGATATAAAATAGTGAGCCATTCTGCATAGCCGTATCTAATTTTAGGTCACACCTTTCTTTAATGAGTTTCCTAAAAGTTTATGGCAAGTTTCCGTAGAGACACAGGTAGGGTCTCATTGATCTCAAGCTGGGGCTGTCATTATAAGAGGATGGGGTTCCAGTTTCTTTTTAATGAAAATTATAATTATGTACAGATAATGAAGAGAGAGAAAGACAGATATGTTTCCATGTTACTTTAAACAAAGAAGAGTTAAGGCCTTATCTTAACTATGCATTGGCACTGCAATGCGAAATGGTCATGCAAAATTAATTTTTAATGTGTTCAATTTATATTAAAAATTTCTGCAAGTGTGTGAATTTTTTTCCAAGACTGAAGTGCTACTTCATTTACAATATTCCCTGAAGGTTTTTTTTTTTTTTTTAAAGAGACTCTTAAACTGAAGCCATTTTAAGGGTTTTATGAGACATTATGTGAGCTTTCATATGCAAGTTAGTCGTTAAGTACCAGATATTATATTCTGTAATATGCTTAAGTGATATTAGAGGCTGTATATAGCCTGCAGTAATGGCTATTGCTGCTTTTTTAATTTATCAAGAAAATGTTGCTTAAATAAGGAGCAAATCAGTGCTTGGGTGTAGAAAATACAAATGTAAAGGAAGTAACGACAATGTTGTGACATACTTTGTACTCTCAGCTTCACTGGGGAGCAAACCCATGGTCTACTTTCACTTACTCTATTGACAGACATGGCAAGTCTCATATACACAGTGCTCGACAAACATAAAATGAGAAATTTCACCAAGTCTCACAAAGGAGTATGCCCATTGCTCCTCAGGACTTCATGAGAATTAATATTATGCCTCTGGTAACTGGATTTTTTTGTATGACTTCTGGCATTCAAACAAAGTAGCATCTCACATTTGGACTTAAACTAGTGAAATCTTTAAATATTCAGCTTACAAAGGGAAAGGTTTTTGTTACACTGGATTCACTGGACAAGCTATCAAAGCTAGTAAAAAAAAAACCCCAAACAAACAAAAAACAAAAAAACAAAACACCAAAACCCCAAAACCCACCCCAAAAAACCCAACAACAACCACCAACCCCTCCCCCCCCAAAAAAAAACAACCCCAAACTCCACAACAAAACCCCCCTCCCCCAAAACTTAACTCTCAGATGGAGAACAAACTTTGCTGCTTTTTACTCTCCCTCTCTACCTGCCACTTAAGAGTTAGTGGAATTAAAAAATAAACTTTTAAGCTGACAAGCTTGTAGATATCTATAAAAGTCACTTGACTTTCCTTTCAAATATGCCTCTTGCTTCATGTCCAGGCACAGAAATAAAATACTTTTGTAATTGTGCTGCAGAGAAGGGGGACACAGGCTCATTTTACAGTGACAGCCCTTGGCAGTGACACCTTGTTTTGGCCACAGTGTTCCACCTGCCCTGACCTCTGTGTGGAGCCACAGCAGACTGCAGAGCTTGTTCTGGTTAACACATTCCTCCTCTAACCACAGACCACTCTTCTGCGCCCAGCTGCAAACTCCCACTTTCACGCATCCCACTTCTGATTGAAAAAATGTATTTTAAATGAAAAATAATCTTTTCAATTTTCTTTTCCTCTCCCAGGTGCTGATTCCCACCCTCATTCCTGCTCTGGAGCTGTGATTAATATTTTTAAAAAAAAAAAAAAAAAAAAAAAAAGAATCACATCATCCTTCTCTCTCTGTCCCTGTCTCTCCTCCCCCTCCTCTTCCCAGTCCTCCTCACAGCTGTGGATCCTCGTTCCTCACTCCTCCTTCCAGTCGCCATTGCTGTCATCCCTGCTCTCCTCCCTCCCCTGGCTCACTTAAATATTTCAGAGAAAAGTAATCCAGCTTTATCCAGGCTTTATGGCACTGCCTCTCCTCTTGTCTGCACTTATCCTCACTTGCTGCCTTTGGAAGGAATGAGGCCCTTGGCATGCTGGAATTTGCTTTTTTGATGACACCGCTTGCAAATGAGCATCAAGTTAGGCACCAAATCAGTAATATGGACCTCAGTGAGCCCTAGCAGAGGAATCTGAGCACTCTCTGTTGAAGAGTAATTTTGTAGGGAACGCATGGGCATTTCAAAGTGACACAGCGAAAGCCCAGGATAATATCTTCAGGCTCCTTCTGCCTGGCCTTCACCTGCTCAGTGACCTCACACATAGTGCCTGAAATCTGGTTAATGCAAAAAGTCAGAGGTCCAGGGGGACCTTCCCGACAAGGAGGAGTTGGCCAGTGAGCAGTGGGTCTGTGCTCCAGGGAAGAGGAGGTCAAGACAGGGTTAGCTGCTCTCCCTTGTGGGATAAAGGCTCCCTCGCACATTTTTTCACAGTTTATGTCTACTAGGAGTTCTCTTCATGGACTAAGAAACTTGGCCCTAGCCTCCCAAGTCTACAGTAGCTATCAGGAGAACTATATATTCATCAGCAGACAAAATGTTCCTCCTTTCATCACGAAATTCGCATGGAAGGCCCCCTAGTCTAAGGATGAGGAAAATACAGTGGTCTCCAAGGGCAATATGATAGTTTTCGGTGTCTACCATCCATGCATAGTGTATTTCTGTGATTAGAGGACAAGCTGCTGCTGTGATCTGCCCATAATCCCTTTGCTGAGGTGGCTTTTGCTTTTCTCGGGAGAGGTCCCTGCCATGCATTCCCATCTTGTCTGGCTGAACAAGTCACAGTGCACCAGGGAATTTGGACTGAAAACTAACAGAAGAAAGTGAAACAAAACAAAACAAACAGATATAAAGTAGTAATAAATATAATAAACCTATCAATGCCTGAATAAACTACTGTCCTGTTCTGCACTGTGCTTCCCCACCATAGTAGACCTCCAGCATCAGCCTGCTCTGCTGCAGACCCTCTTCCTCAGCCACTCCCAGGCTCTGATTTCAGGAGCCAACTTTTACACAGTTTAAAGCTCTTTTATACGGTCCTAACAATTTTGCCCTTTTCCTCAGGGGTATCTGTGGAAGTCTCTGTATGGAGGTTTCCTGTTAGTGTCCATGCGGTCAAAAGGTAATTAGGCTTTTCTATGGTCACCAGCTTTGGTCCTGCAATTTGAAGTTTGAATTGGCTTAATCCTTGATAGGTAACACAAGCATCTGCTTCTCTTTTTTCTCCCATGCTCCCTGCATTCATACAAAAAGCCTCACTATATTAATAAAATATCTTTCCATTCTTCACCTGATTAGTCTGTATGCATGTATTTTTGAGTGCATTTTGTATGTACTGTCTATGAGTATGTACGTACGTACATGTGTACATGCTCTTCACATGTGCCAATGTACTTTCCCCTGATTATATACAAACAGATGTTTATATATAGAATGCATATTAGAAATTTAAATTGATACAGGAACATAAATCTGAATAAATCACAGCTAAGCTGCAGCTTAAAATAAACATTCTGGAAAAAATAAGCAAATAAACTTTTTTTTTTTGGCAGAATGCTTATTTATTTAACAACAGCGATGCAGTTGCTTACACTTCCTACAAATGTTTTATCTCTTCTTCCTCCGCACCTGTCCCTGAGTGAATAGAGCCACATCTGTCTCATCTTGGCATAACAAGTACACATCTACATCTGTGAAAGATGATTCCACTTTTGAAGGAAACACTGTCTACTTTTACACTCCTGCAGTCTGCTAGAAATTATTACACAATGGATTTTGTGTCTTGCAGGAAAGCTGCTAAATAGTGAATAACGTGTTTGGAAATGATACAACAAAAGTAATGCCCTACTTTAACAAATAGACATAGTTAGACAAATAGACAAATAGCTAGATATAAATATATATTTATTCTAAACTTTATGGATAAGATGGATGCACTGATTAATGCTATCTTCAATTTACTGTTTCTAGCATAGTGGACTCCCACTTAAAGAGCTCAGGGAATGGGAACTGCAGAGAACAGGGTTAGTAATGGGATATAGATGCTTTCAGCAATCAGCTGTTGAGTCAAATCTAGATGAACTTGGTATTGATGAAAAACAGTTGATGGCTGTTTAGAAGCATATATGAAATAAGATAAGTGACACTCTGGACAACAGAAGGTGGGGTTTGGATCATTTTCCAGAGGTCTTATACTGCAATATCCGTGGTTTGAACCTTCCTAACAAAGGTCGTGTGGTGAGGAAACATAGCTCCAGTCTGAGCCAGGACATGGGAGGATGTCCTGGAAGGGACCATGGCCAGGCAACTTGCAGTGGTGGTACATACTGTGTGTAAACCCTTGGTCCTCCAGGAAAATCATGCTTTGGCTTAGGGTCCAGTCACGGAGTGAGTATTGACAATGGGTTCTTGGTTGAGAGCAGCCAACCAGATGTAAAAGGAGGACAGGAGGGTGATTCATCCAGGTGGGTTTGCTCAGCTTCTCACCTGGACAGATTACCCCAGGGAGAGCATTAATCCAACACGTTTGCAGAACCTCTGCTATCTGATATGGACTGAGTTGTGCCTTGTGCCAAAACATCTGTGTCTGCTGACCAACCAGATAATGCAGTATTTTCAATCTGTATGAATGGCAGAGAAATTTCACTGAAAAATGAGGCCTGGCCAGGAAATAGGAACTTTGTCTATGGAAAAAATCTGCCTGTAGTAAAATTTCCATTCACCACTTTCCATCACTTCCTGGCCATTTTTCATCTTTTGCCAACCTGGAGTTCCGTGCAAAGTATGAGAAATCCTTCTTGCTTTCTCAAGCACTGAGAGCTTTTGAACTTAAAAAAAAAAAAGTAAATACAGAAGTGACAGCACTGCTTTCAAAGACAAATGCTATTTCTGACTTTCTATTGCTTTTCCTGCACTACGTTGCACGACAGAGAGAATGAGCAAGGCAGATTCACTCCCCTGTGATTTCAAAGGTTCAAAATATGTACAAATCAAAAGAGTAAGTATTCATGAATTTGATTTCAGAAATGAACTATTTTACAGAGGAAAAGAATCCCAATCAGAATACATCATTAATTGTAATTAATTTAATGGTTTAAAATGTATGTGAAGATTTAATGAAAAATCATCCTGGTTGCTATATAATTCTAAGACTCTTCAGAGTCTTAGGATTTTAGTCATTTTATAAAAGCATTGTACAAAGGGTTGGTGGTTAAAACTTCAACAAACGGGACTGCTGATTTTCTTTTAAAGCAAGTTTGGGCAGAAGAGCACAAGTTGTACTCAGCTGGGCAGTCCTGTATAATACACTGAAGTACTGATACACGGGTCTCAGATGCCATCACGCCAACCCTCTTTCGTCTTTCTTTTTCAGCTGTGTTTCATGCACTATCTTTAGGCTTTCTCAAAATTAACTGCTTGATTTACCCATCCTTCCTGGGAATTTATGATTCATATCTTCCCTTTTCCTTCCCCCTTCTCTTCTGCCAGACCTTTCCAACTCCCAAATGCTGTTCTATCTTCTATATTAAGCACCCCAGGCTCTGAGGTACTCGACAGTGCCCTGTACATGCACACATACAAAAGCACACTACTGACCTAAGATACTTTCTACGTGATATACATACACCAACTTCAAACTCCAGACCTTTCACTATCTTAATAAATAATCTTATATTTAATTTTTTATCTTCTTTGCATTTGTTTTTTATATTATTTTTTAAAGGATTTAAAAACAAAAAGAAAAGACAGTTATACAATGTGTATTATTTACTTAATAGCTGCTCTGGTCTTTTGGGTAAATATATAGTCAGGCAGTTTTTAAAAACACGTATTATGTATCCAAGAGACCAGAGACTCTGAAGCAGCTGTTCCAGTCTATTGGGTAAATATGTAGCCAGGCAATTTTTCAAAATATGTTAAAACTCCTTCAGTGCCATTCTGGTCAATTGGTTAAATATGTATTTAGGGTTCTTTTTAAAATGCCTTTTATGCAGCTGATAGACTGAAGAAACTGTAACTGCTGAATACGTTTACATAATTTTTACCTATGTGTATCACTTATAGTTGCTTCCTATATTTCAGCTTCCTCCCCTGCTACTGCATCTATGACATCACCAAGGAAGAGCTTGGTGCGTCACAGGCGTCGTCATTGAGAGCAGTGACATGAGCAAGAGCTAATACAAATATTTTTATATGTGAGCAATGTTATGAAAATATGCTCACATATTTTTTATGTGAGCAACGTTAAGTGATGCTCTACATACATTTTTCCTGCATTTCGCTGTCAGTGGACTGACGTACTTTGCATTGTGCTGTGCTGGTTATACCGATGGATGTTTCTAAATCAGCCACATTTTTGATATTCAGAGGCAAAAAATGGCATTCAGAAGCTCTGCTGCCAATCCTGGGGTTGTTTATATGAGTGAAGTTTAGCACATGCTTAAGTATGAGCTAGATCAAGATCAAGGCTCCACCAACAGGACTTATATCACTTTAAATTTAAATACATGATTTTCTCTTTTTTTAAATAAAATATATGTATGCTTCCAAAATCTTTTAGGTGTTCAAGGTGATAGGAAAATCAAATCTGATGGCTGAGCTGTAACTCAAGTTTCTGAAAATCTTAATGTAAAGTAGCTGTGACAGATGTTAGCTTGCTGGGGTTTGTACAACTTCTGCTATATTTCAGCTGAAGATATATATTTACATCTAGTTCTTTCTGAGTGAGCTGTGGTGAGACTTTTATACAGCGACAGAAGGAGGTGCTGGGTTTAACACAGTGGCTCAAGGAAGGCAGACAAGGAAGGTCTTTCAGCCTTGTTCCTATTAAACCAGAAGCTTTCAAGACAATTATATTTGCTCCATGGTTCCCTCTTCTCCTTGCCTCCCTTTATGGATCAGGTATCTCCAGTGAACTGCTGTTGTAAATTAACCTGAATTTTACTGTTGTAAAAACAGGATGAAACAATTATCTCCTCTTTTATACCCACTGCATGAACTGACAGTATAAATTCCTTTTTAGTTTATTCCTTAATGGTAAATTATTAACTTTCCACATAGAATTGATCATGTTCAGCCTGCAATGTTCTGTTCATTCACACAGTATCTTCATTTGCCTGTGCTGATAATTATTGTAGCAAGGAAACATCTTTGCCTGCTTTCTCCAGGTGGGTCCTCAGCTTTCCTTGTGGTCTAAATTTCTACTGCTACTAGGTGACTGGTGTTGATCTATAGTAGTGCAAATGCTGATGTTTGAAACTCACCTCTTTTTCAGGACAGGTTTTCATTCTCCTTTCACAGCAAAGGTACATTACTCACCCATCCAAGTATTAAAGAACTTGTTCTATTTGCAGAAATTTCAGGATAGGTTATTACAATTCCTAATAATTTTCATTTCCATGTATTTCTCTTTTAATGTTTTCCCTGAATCACATTTTTCATTAATAAGAAAGCTCTTGTAAATATTTTCCTCAAATGTGTGTAGAAAGCTTTAATTACATTAGCTAACTAGTACCTAACGTAGAAATGACAAAGAGGCAGAAATGAACATGGGAAAATAAGAAATACACACGTATACTCACACATGCCAAGGAGAGACATATGTGCATATGTATATGTGGAAATGGAGATAAAAATTTTGTGGGCTATTCGTATTTTAAATAGGCACATGATAAGTGAGAAATACTCTTGTTGGAGTCAGTGGGGACACTGAAATTTAAGCAGTGTAAACCTTTACAGATTAGAGTTAAATGATGTCACCATTTCAAATAAATCAACTACTTCGTTTTGCGTTAATACAAGCTTAATGCAAGTTTAATTCAGAGGATTTTTAAAAGAAAAACAAATGTGGAAAAATATTGATAAGAATTCTGACAAGGAGTATTAATAAATGAAAATGTTGATAAGAACTCTGGATAAATTTGATGAGCTACTGCCAAAATAACTAACTTTATTATCCAAATTATTAGACCAGCTGTAATGATAGTATAAAAATAACAGTACATTTGAAGTGATGCTATGTCACTCACATCATTTCATAAACAATGATCAAATCCCATCAGAATAAGAAACATCTTGTCTGTCAAACATTATGAGATGCTTTCCAGATCCACCAGTATATCCAGGCCTTTCCATTAATCAGCACTACATAGACTCTTTTTAAAGCTGGATGCCGGTAGATGCTCTCAACAGGAACTGTTGCTTTGTAACGTACTCAAGACTGAAATGTGATTCTATTTTCATAATACAAGGATCCCTGCTGCCTTAGGGGAGTGCTAGTCGATCCTGTGTCCAGACCCGGATGTTGAGCTTATTCTGTAGAAAGGGTAAAATTCCATTTTTATTAATATTCCAGTTTGTTGGGTTTGGCAGAAGCCAAGGGTTTTTTTTTTTCACCAACTTACTTCATAAGTTATTGGTGAGGTTTTCTTTTTCAAAGGATACTCACGCCTTGCCAGGCGAAATGCGGGTAAACTGTAACTGGAGCTTCTGAAACAGCTCTGCCAAACTGCTTCAGTTCTGCCCCTTTAACCATGTTCATGGTCCTCTCCTACCTAAAAAATGAACTTACCCATTTTTGTACCAAAACCAATACTGAGTCTAAGTGCTTTAAAATTAAATAAAAATGATTATGTATTTTAACTGTCTTTACAATACACAAAATATATAAAGAAGAAATAGTCCTCTTGCTCCACAGACAGATTTCTCTGCTTATATGTGGCAGCAACTATAACAGAGGGGAGGATGCTGGGTTAACCTACTATTGCCATAATTTGATTTGGCAACTTTAGTGATCATAAGAGTATTCTTATTGTATCAAAATGTGTGACAGCCTTGTGATGGGAACAAATGGGGGATGAGATCAGAACCAGTTGCATTAGAGTAAATGGAAATGTGATGTTTTCAACAGTCAAAAAACGCTAGCGACATCATCAAAGCTATCAGTGCCCATCTCTTCAAAATCTCTACTATGATCATTTTGTTCCCTTACCATTGATCTACTACAAAACTGAAAATTAATTTAAAGGAGGAAAGATCTTCAAATATTTATATCTGAATATGTGTGGGCAAATACAGACTGAGAGCTAAAAGCTTACTATGATAGACTGGATGAACACTAACCCTAGGGCCTGGGGCAAATCTCATCAAGATTAAAAAAACAACCTTGCACTGACTGCAGTGGACATCAGGTTCAGCCCAGAATTTGAGTCCTCTTCCCAGATCTGTGCTCAAACACAATTTTTTCATGTTCTTTTCCTGCTGCAAGACTTGTTGTCCCTATCACCAGGGAAGATGCCACATGCAACATTTGATCTGTGAAGGTGTCCCTTGGACAAAGCAACTGGAGCCAAGAAGGGAAACTAAAATGCTAGTAGACACAGAGGTGCAGGTAAATACCCACGGGCAGAGAGGGTATATAGCAGATCAGGCAGCACATCTGATAGCTTAGCAGTAACCTAGACTTTTCTAACAAGCATTTACTTAGTTTCATGTGGTATTAAGTAAACTCGGTATCATGAAACTGATAAAAGGAGTGGATCTATTGAAACTGTCTGGGGTCAGGCCATTTCTATACTCTGTCACCACCTGCAAGAAAGAATAAAGGTGCTACAAAATACCTAAGTCTACTAGACATGATGAACTGACTTTCCCCTCACAAGCACACACCAGCACATCCAGGGTCTTCTTTGCCTTTGAAATATGAGTCTGTCTTTCCTTAATCTGTTCTGGATACCACTCACAAACCAAAATGGATATTTTAGAGTTTTACTGTTTTCCTCTGACCTCTGCAATGCAGCAGTGGTAGCAGAGACTCCTCCTCAGGATTTCTCCCCCTGGAGAAAAAAAAAAAGTCTTTCTCATTAATAAGCATGGATGTGTACACTGTCAGCATCATCACTGCCTCTAGGAAGACTCAGAGGAGACCAGTAGTGAATTATCCCCTGGATACGGAGACACATTTTAAGTTATGAAGGGACCCTGTTGAGAACAATGCAGATCCACCATAGCCAGTGGGAGCAATTCAAAAGGGGATTGAAAGAGAAAAGCCCTCCTATTGCCAAAACCTACTCTCACACTCATATCTGTGGCACACATGGATGGACTGAGCTCCAGCACATCTGAGCACAAGGTTTCTGCCTTCAGGAGCTGGCAAGCCTTATGCTGGGGTAACAATTCAACACCTCTCCGTCAGGGAGCAGAGAAACCGTCCAGCTTTGTGGGATGCTCTTACACATATCTGAGAGCACAGATGTGGTTCTTGCAGTATTTTTCTTTTCTAATTTTAGTAAAATATTTAGAAAAGAGAGGTACTTCCTTACAGTGCGTCATGCACTACCCACTGATAAGAGGTAAAAATAAAATCTGGTTTTTAATATTGTACCATATCATTCTGAAACTAAGTGAATATGCAATGAGAATTATATGTTATAATACTAACTTAAAAAAACCCCAGCTCTTAGAATTGTTAGTGAGCATATATTTATTGGAAAGGGACTATCAGACTCATCATGTCAATTGGCTTAAAATCAGATGACATTGTTTTAAAATACCTTTAGAGTCCTTCATTTGGTTTTTAGCTACAGTCTAAGCACTTGAAAAACCTGGGATAGGCATATTTGTATTGATATATAAGAATTTAAGTATTTATCTCTCTAAAAGATGAGTTTCCTTGCTCGTGAGAAATTTCTTACTGGGAAGGTTTCCAAAGCCCCTCTCACGTAGCTTCATGGAATTTTCTCAGCTCTTGTGTTTGCTCCTTCTCCACACTTCTTCCCCAGTGCAGAGAGGCACATCTGTCTGTTTTCTGCCTTATCAAGCAGACATCTACATCTGTGAAGAAAACTCCACTTCCTCAGCTAAAAACCTGTATCTGATTGTGGTAATAAAGCACTACTTCCTCAGTTCAAAACATACATCAGACAGGACCAATTACTTCAAATGACTCATAGCAACAGGCAAAGCAATAGTTGTCTTTTCAAAGCCTTTGAACTTCTACCGCTTCAAAGGTGTACTAAAATGTGGTTATAAGGCGATTGTCTAAAATTGCCAAATTACCAGTTTCCAAGCTTTGACATTTGTTATTTCGAGCAACTAGACAAAGGAAAGCAGTTCACTCACCCACCGAGAAAAAGAGAGCAAAACAAAAATATATTTCCTAGTTGAAGAGAGCTCTTAATATGATGTTCTCTTGAACACAAAACAGAAAAAATAATCATACCTTAAATGAATCAAATAATATAATTAGATTATAAAAAATACAACAATAATGCAAAATGCAAACAATATGATCTAAAGCTACTGAGTGAATTTAACAGGCTTTTATTCACATCCTGAAAGTCAGAGAAGCTCAAAGTGCTATCAATGGGAATCAAAGATTTTCACCTTTAGGTCATCAATTCAGATGTGGTACAGGTTGGTTCTGACTGAACGCCATTACCATCTTGTAATTACTGGTGAGGATATCTGGGTCTCAGCAGCCCCAAAGAGAGGTATTTGTAGAATCCAGCAAAAGCATGTGCATCAGCTGCAGTCGGCAGTGCTGGACAAAACGATGCCTGGTGGAAGACAGCTCATCCAACAAAGAAAAAAGAGCTTTGCAATTCAAAGCTCTTACTTCAGTAAGCCTTTCAGTGTTTTCTACTACTTCCAAGTAGTACTAAATAAAGTTATGAAGTTACTATGTAAAATTGCCAATTAATTGCTTTTAATACATCATATTTCACTTTTTTTAAGCTGAACAGAGCGTTGGTAATGTATTGTCCCTAGTGGTGGTGACTTTCTCCTGACAACACTTATGTAGGTTGAGAAAGCCTAGTTGGTTCATAGCTGGTTTTGGATGGACAGATCCAGTCTCTGTTACTGTCATAATAATGAAATGAACTTTGAAAATTTAGGTTAAAGAATAATCCTACATACTGAACAACATAAAGTGTAGTATTACTACCTAGTGTCTCAAAGATTTTCGGATCTTCATCATGAAACTGTTATTTTATCAGGAATCTGCCAATATTAAGACATTTAAATAAATATAGCTCTAATCCAATAATGTATTTCTGCTTCTTTCACTTTCATATTGAAAGATCCAGTTTTAATTTTGTCATTTTATTGAGGTTTTACTGCTTTCTTAAGAATGAAGGTGATCAAGTATGTATTTGGAGGGCACTTGAAACAACTTATTACACTGCCTGTCAAGTAACAAGCAAGCTCTGGCTCATCAACATTGGGGTATCATTATGAGAAGATCATAAGCTGAGGTTATGCATACAGGTAGGTATTTTTCACAAGCCTTTAAAGAAATAGGAGAGAGTTTGCACTCTCACATATTTTTGCATTGTATTTATATGTCAGCGTGGCAATATATCCTCTGAATTTCTTTTGGAGAGCTCTAAATGCATTCGGATTTGTGGACAACTTCCACCATTTTCTGGCTCCTCTAGGTCATGTTTACATATCCTTGAACACTGATCCTCAATACCAAAGAAACCATAATGGTTCGTTCAGGAGATTGTGAGTCTCCTCTGAGTTCATCAGGAAACAAATATAAGAGAAAGAACTCAAACTTTCCTTCTTTTTTTTCCTAAAGGTCTGGGTAGGAAAAGTCTGGGTAAATCCAAGTAAATAACTGCTGAATCAAGTTGTTTGGTTTGTTGTTGTTTTTTGTTTTTTTTTTTTTTATTGGACCAGATATATTATTTTACTTTTAATAAAATTCATGAGTTTACCTTTAATAAAGTACTGAGGTTTGTTCCCAAGATAATTCATTGTCAAAATTCAATGCTGACAACTCAAGCTACCTGACTCAGATAGGACTGGACTAAGCAAACATGATACAGTCCCATTTCCTAATTTGTGCAACTCTTCTAACCTGTCTTTTCTTGCAAATACTCACCTATATGAAATCAACTAAAATTAAGGTTCCATTAATGTTTGGCAATATCTACATTAAAAATATTGTTTCTCTATAGATCTTGTCAGAAATATGTTTCTGCAACTATTCAAATAGTTGAATATTTAGAGACAGTTAAATACATGCAGAGATGAAACAAAAGAGAGGCAGAGAAAATTAGTTTAAAAATTCCAGTAGTTACAGTGGAGATCTGTTTAGGGCTAGAAGTCACTTCTGGCTTTGGTAGGAAGAAAGCCTACAGGCACTTCTTTTTATGAGTAAGTTGCATCTGTTCAGGCACTGTACTTTGCTAACACCATACTTTTGTTTTTTAGACTGAAGATCCTTTAAGTCTAGCACCTCAGATGCTTGCATCCGTCTGTACCCTTTTGGGTAAATACATGTCACCTTAGGCAGATTTCTCTGATTAGCCCCTCTGCAGTGAGATTCATATTACCCCACTAACACACTGCTTTCTGTGGCACATAGTCAAGTGCCACCAACCCAAGACCTTGGGCTTCACTCCAATTAAGGTAATAACAGTTTGCCTTCCACAATTTCTGCTTTCTTTTGCTTATAAGACTCAAAGGATCTCAGATCATTTAATGGAGCAAATGAACATCAGTCTCACTTCACCCAGTTTCTGTGCCTATGTCATGTGCCATGAATTTGCTGGGCATGTTTGGGTACATACTTTTGGCAGAAAGAGCAATGCTTTTGAAGGGACCTGGCTTTGAAACCTTCTCTGATCTATAATGCTATGCACAAGGTATGCATTTTTAGTGTTATGCAGCATATGAGTTTGTTACAATTCTTTTTACCGAACAGAAATCCCTCCACTATATTCTAAGGAGTCAAACAGCAAGTACTTTCATACAAAGCTAGAGCTTCAGCTTAGTCCCACGTCGATGTGCTGAAATGCAAATCTCTCCAGGGAAATAAATTTTACAAAGCAGATATGTTTAAGCAACACTTGGTCACTAATTTGGAAGGGCCAAGGAAACCTAGTCAAGGCCTATGCCAGAGTTTTTAAATTGTCACTGCAATCTAGACCAATATTAACCAATTTCTCCCATGCACCATTCTCTGTGCCAGGGTCCAGTCTGTATTTTCCCATTCTCCCAGAGCACACCCACCCACACCCATAGAGACTTTATTGGTAACACCCTTGTTACACCCAAAATATGCTCTAATGCCACCCTACTAGAAAAATAAAGTATTAACATGATCATTATCCTTAAATATTGTTAGTATCTATGAAAAAGGCTCACCACCTGGAAGATGACAACCACTGGCAGAGAGCATAAATTGGCCATGAATTTTCTTTCATCACAGGACAATAAATATGGAGAACCAGAGTACAAACAACGATTTGAGGTACTATGTGTGTTCTCTATACTTTGATACAACTCCAAATGATGTTTTCTGTCATCCACTAAGGATCTGAATTTATGAATGCATCAGCACATGCATTTAAAGTGAGGATGCCCAGATGGGGAAACCCTCTCACCAGCAGTATGAAATACCCATCTGCTGCATATTAATACTTTTCAAGGGATTATTGTTTCATGCTGTGTGGTTGTTACAGTTAGCATTTGGAGGCTGGGCTGTAGGAGTGCATACCAGTGTGGCTCTAGAATGAGGATCAGGTTGAGCCATTGTGGGACAGTGTTAGATTAGGCACTGTCTTTAAAAGCTCTGAGATGGACTGCTCTGAGCAGAAAGAATTTTGATAAGCAGAGAGTCCCCTTACAGTATCAATTTGGTCAAATTATATGTTTATGGCACTATTATTAGATCAAGAGAAACAGTTAACTGAAACATGACATGTAACTGTTAAAAATTATCCACTATCAAACATCAGCTAGGGACACTGAAAGGGAGAGCTGATGCTTATAAATAAAAAATGATGCAGAAATTAAACAAACAACCCATGGAGACTCTTTCAATTTTTTTTTTCTTCTCCTGTTTCTTACGTTAAACCACACAATTAACGTTCCTTGAGTTAGGGAGGTTTAATCTACATGCAGAAAGGAATTAGAGGCCGATTCAGGCCTTTTTTTTTCTTTCCTGTCCTGGAGGCCTCTTTTTATTTTCTTTTCAGGTATTGATTGTGAAAGTGATATCACACCAGAAGGTGCATTGATATGGTGTTGAGTAACAGAAAACTGCAAAGACTCCTTACAGTATAATCAAAGCTTCTGTCCAAGCCCCACACTCTGATGAAATCCAATCAATAGGGACGATTAAATGACACATACAGAGCCATCAATATTAAATACAGTCCATTTCCTGTACAAGAGCAGTGCAATGTAAAGTGGACAAGATAAAACTTGAATAGGCAGGTTATTTACAATGCATGTACACTATTTAAGCAGTGATGAAAGTTGCAAGCATGCCTCACTTGCATATTAATCAAAAAAGCAAATAAGCTTTTGAATGCACAGAAAATATAATTTGGTGGGTTTGCAATGTTTCCAAACAATAACATTTTGAAAGTTATATTTTTGGAGGAGCAAAGTCAGAGGGAGTTGACTTTAAACTGAAAATTGTAGATTCTACAATCTGTGATTTTAACAAGTCATTTGGTTCTTACAGAGCTTAACAAGTCCAAATAATTTCTGCTATGCCTGTGCAGTGGAATATAGGGTTTGTGATAATTCACTGCATCTTTAGACTGAGTTCTGCCCCCAGAGGTGAGGAAGAACCTCCAGGAAGGGTTGCCGTTTCCCACCGTGAGCAAACAAACAATATTGGATGGTTTTGTTCAGTAACACACTTAGGCACATCCATGCTGAAAGGCAGCACAAGCAAGCCAAGAGCCAGAGCATCAAGTCCACCTGGCATGGTGCAATGCTGTGCCATGCAGGGTTGGCAGCACGGGTCCAAACATGGGAGTCATGTTGGCTTGGCACTGCTCTTGGCAGGACATCTTAAATCTCAGGTCCAGGCTGTCAGTCTCAGCTGGACCTGGGCAGGCACTTGCAAAGCTGAGGGATGCAGTGGCAGAGCTTGACTCAAGTGCACGAGCTTCACAGCAACTGGCAACCACCTTTATTTTTATGCTAGGTAGGGTGAAAGAATGTTCCCCTACTCTGCTGTTTCTGATGATATTCTTTCTGTTATAAAAGTGGTCTGAAGAAGACAGAAATGTAAAGATAATTATAGAGATAAAACAAAGTAGATCTTAAAGGAAGATAAAACTGACTTCCAACAAGTCATTCCCATCAAGGGCAGTGGCTAGACCAAAGCAGATGCTAAACATATGACATTTGCCATTTCAGATTTTCCTTTGCTGAATTCCCTTGTGAGTTTGCCTTCAAAGATGCACTGTGCTGCTCTTCCTAGGTGATGGAGAGTCCACCACCTGAGTCCATCAGTTGAGATCAATGCCTTTTGGTAAACTTCCTCTACCTCTCTGCTGTGCTGCTCCAAAGGCTTTCACCAGTTCTTACAGAGCCCATGTATTGCAACCACTGAAAACCATATCTAGTAAGTTTGGGTTCCTTTTGACTTTTTTCTTCACACCAAGACTTCACAACACGCAGATGGGAAAATGAGAAAATGAGACATCTATTAGTAAAACCAACAAATAGATAAATGGGTGCTGATATCACACTGCCTTTTGCCCTTGAAAAATAAGAGAAAAGATGAATGGATTCACTGCAGACAAAAGCAGCCACAGCCACAAGCCCCACATTGTTCATTGCTTTTCATAAGTGAATCCTCATCATATTGATTGGTAAATACCTCTTTTTTTCTCCCTTTTTTAACATTAATGGTTTCTTTTTCAATATTAAACTTTCACAGTACTTATGAAGCTAAGAGATAAAATTCCTTATCACCAAAACTTGTGCTGGTTTTAGTGAAAACTTAGTGGAACTGTTCACAAGTTTAAAGTTAACCATATATTTATGTGCTTTGTTGTACCGGGCCATAAATGTGTGGTATCTTCAGGATGAAAACCATTCATCACAGCACAATTATCTAAGATTTTTTTTAAAAGCTCCTCAAGGAAAGTTTTATAGAGAAAGTGAGCCTGAAAAATGTTTCTGGAGATGACACTACTCTCTGCCAGGACACTTTCACAAATAGTGTGGGGACAGCAGGTTCTTTGCCAATGAAAAGCTACTTTCTCTTGACAAAATTGAAAATTGATGACAAAGTGATTGGGTATTGCTCAAAATGCTGTCAACTGTAATGACATTGGGTGTGTTCCAATTAGTTTTGTAGGCTTTCAAGATACAGCTCTCTCTCCTTGCCTTATGTGTAAAAACTCTGTGTTGTGAGTCTATTCCACTGAAGGACAGCTCTAACTGCTAGAGCTCCCCAGATTTACTAGGGAATAAAACTGTGCCAAAATATCCAGTCTTGACTAAATAAGCAACTTTCACTTTGCAAAACCTGAGCTTCCTTCTCTGGTTAATGTGGTGTTATTGACACATACTGCAGTCTTGTAGGTCACTTTGCAGGCAAGAGAGTATGGTAAAGGTTGATGATAGGATAATGAAGCTCGTTTTTGTTTGACTAGTAATTAACTACACTCTTATGAGATCAGAGGTGTCACAAGCCCTGGAACGTACTGAGCATCCCACCACCAGGAGTGGAGGGGAAAGGGAACATGAAAGCTACAACAACTTCAACATCTGTCCGCTTTATGCTGACAGAACAGGTAACCAATATCTCACTCTCTCCTTCGCTATCTAAAGTACAAACAACATAAAGCTTGGATTGGATTGATGTGGAATGCTACATAAAATGTTTGCTTATAATTATTTCTAGCACCCTTTTGAAGCTTAGGGATAAAACATTTCTAATTATTCATCAGGCTGTTGGAACTCCTAGGCCTCTGTAATAGGGATTTAACAGAACAACAAATAACGTACAGGGATCCAGATGAAAGGAATGAATTTGAAGGGATTATTACCATAAGAAAGCAAATGACTATTTGATGGAGTTACAACAATACAGAGAGTCAGACAGGGACAGAGAAATAATGCTAATTGATAAATACATAGCTGCTTAAGCTTTAATTTGAGCTGTGGAATAGTTGTAAAATGAGTGATACCTGTAATTTCTTTTTTAGAAAGATCATTCTGTTTGAAATACATACATAAGGGAAAACCCTCAAATGCATCTTTTCTGCACCCTTCCTCCCATTTTCATCATGTGCCACTGGACATTACTGTCACAGTAAGTCATTCCTTAAAAACCAGGACCAGATATTTTTTATGGTCTTGGCTGGCTTACAGCTGCATGAAGACTTGTACCCCAGTTTAGGATGGAAGCCAGCACAGTTTCTGCAGAATCCTGTGATCTTCTCATATAGGAACCCCATGGGCCATAGGAAGCAAGAGACATTCAAGGAATGAAGAATGGATTTTCTGTTCACTACAATATACCACAAAATCCCTGTGTTATCTTTATCACATTCAAAGCATTGGGAAAAAAAAAAGCAAAGCAAAACAAAAACAACAAAAAACCACTACATGAAACAAAACCCAAAGTAAATGAAAGCAGAAGTTGTGAACAGTTTGAGGTGCCAGTCCAGCCTTACTTCCTCATTTTTCAATAGGACAGACAACCTTTAAGCAGTTTGTCTTAAATAATGATCCATCACTTATAAAAGGTATAAATGGAACCTAAAAGTCAAAATAGGATAAATTTTCCATACTCAATTCTGTTTTAAGCAACATCACCATCACACCACACTAATGATTCCCCATAAAGATAGGTTTTTGAGGATACAGAAGCTGTTTTGCCTAAAAGAGGGAAGGAAATAAATCTGACCTTGTACATACATGAAAAAAAAAAACTACCAACAAACAAAACCATGGATAAGAGACTTACCACCTACTTTGCAAGCTGTGTGCTTTATTATATCACAAATATGATTTTAAAGGTATGCAAAACAGGCATACTGTAACTATCTCTATATCAGAATTTCCATGTAAGATGTCAGCTAGAAGCTTTCTTCCCCTCCTTAATGAAGGGAAGATGTTAGCATTATAAATTGCAGCTTAGAGAAATTATATTCAGACTTAAAAAAAAAAAAAAAAGAAAAAGAGAGAAACCGTATGCACTAGATTAGCACGGGTGGATCATCTTGTTGAGAGTTGTGCTGCCAAAGCCTATTAAAGTAATTCACATTTTATAGATAGACATTACCATTTTCTCTGAACTGTAATGTCCTTGGAGTATTACTCCACAGAGACATCCAAAATCCACTTTAGATGGGGCACAAAGGCACAGTTTGAGATTTACCTGTGTGACTTGTCTCACAGGTGACAAGCATTAAGGAGGAAAATCTACACTTATGTCAGATGAGCAGGAATTCTTAGTTTCTTAATTCATTTTGAAAGAAAGGATAATTACCTGAACTAAATTTCTGCACCCATCTCAAATGGACTCTAGGGACAATGCTGCAGATTAATGCTCTAAGAACATAAGAGTCAGAAAAAGAACATAGGAATGTATGAAATAGGATATCTTTTAACAACCTGGATCAAAAACTGTATCCTGAACTGAGTGGAGGAAAAATTGGAGGAAGGGGCAAATCCAGTGTGGCATTAACACGTTTTAATGCTTCAGCAAAATCAGATTTTGAAAATAGTAATGACAGTTTTTAAAGGTTTGTTTGTTTGTTTTCCTGCATTCTCATGGAGATTTATGTGACCTGAATGCTTCCAGCAAGATCCTCAGGTGATGTAAATCAGGACTGCTTCTCTGAAATATGGACAGATTCATCCCTTCACACCCACTACAGCCTTTCTGCCCATCTGCAGTGTCATAATAATCTAGAAATATTAATTCTTTTATGTATTTTAGGGAATGCTGCCTTTGCCTTCTTCCTGCCTCAAATTGTCTTGGTTTTTGGTTTGTTTTTATGGTTTGGTGGGTTTTTTTTTTATTTTTTGTTGTTATTGCTCCATGTCTGCTGAGTAAATCTGTGACATGTTACTTTAAAAATGAAATAAAGCTTGTGTTCATAGTGACAGTCAATAACACTACAGCATTATAATCAATTGCTATTTGTAGCAGCAGGACTAGCAGTGGGGGCAGATCAGTGCAAATTACTGTCACTGTGTGCTGTCGTGTAGTGCAGCAAGCCTGTATCACGTAAGACAAATGATACCATATTCAAAGGGAGCAGACAGTACTTAGTCATACCTGTACAATGGCAGAGCAATGCACACCGGCTCTAAATACAAAAGTGGTTATAAACCTACAGAATTGATAGGGAAGAGATATAAATTAATCCAGCAATGAGTTGTGCTGCTAAAATCTGAGGCTAAATGCTCCTGCTTTTGCAACGGGCTGAAGAATGGAGGACTACAAGTATCTGGGGATCTACAAAAAGGTTAGATAGCTTTTTAGTGAACACCAGTGACGTCTCTGTTGTAGTTCAAACTGATGGTTTGTACAGATGCCTGTAAGCCATGGGGGTCTTCAGTTCAAAACACCTGTTATGATCAATAATAATGCCAAAATGAAATATAATAGCTCCCCCCCCGCCTTCTATAGAAACAAGAGTGTTTGTTACTGCTATAGATCACAGCAATGTAATTTTTTGTCTGTGTTTCATTTGAGAAAAGAGATCCAGGCTCTGATCTCAGTGGGGGTGAGAGCTGTTATCTCAGAGCTGTGGTCTGGAAGCAGCAGGTCAAAAAGGTAATTTTAAAGATGGAGCTACTCAACTCTTTGTGTTTCAGCACCTTTGTCTCTATGAATTAGGCAGTTTACTTCGAACCACCATAACTATGAAGAAATGCAAATGGTGATTACTGGGGAGAGAAAGAACTCACCACAGATCAAGACCGCATTCTTTAGAAAACAAAGCTTAGCCTAGCAGAGCAATGTATGCTTATGAAATTACATCTGGCTTAAGGATTTCTTATTGATTTGGGGAGGTGCTAGACAGACTGCTGTGCAGCGTGTACTCCTCTGTTTAACCTTCAAGTAGACAGCACAGGAAGAGAAAAGGAAAAACCACCTCTAGGACCCCACCACCTCCAAATGTGCTCCAGCCCAGGAGAAATGCTTCTCCTGGCAAAAGGGTGAATCAGCAGCAACGCCAATTCAAACACTGAGCTCACTTCTGGGACTCCTGCAAAGGGTGACAATTTATTGCCCTTTTTAATGATACAGTTTGCGATATGCATACTTGCCAACTGGGAACTGGAGTGAGATCAATGAGTTATTTTACATAGGTCCCTGTATTCTGGTCCAGAATGAAACTGTTGACCTAGAGGTGAAAGTCTCTAATTTTATTTCTAGTCCCTTTGAGTCATGTAGTCACCAGAAATAATACTAACAGCAATAAAAATAAGCAAACAAGAAAACCTAAGCAAAGATCAAATATTAAGGAAAAAGATTTTGCCAAAGAGACTCAGCACACGTTTTGGGAGACTGCATAATCTTTGACAGCAAAATCTGGAACATAAAAGCCCCTCTCTCCTGGAGACTAGTATTCTCTGAAGACAAATGTTTTATAATAAATATTTTTGTGCCTGTGGAGCTTTGTGCAAAGTTGGACATGATATTTTTGGCAATATCTGAATGTCAGTAGGAATCTGAGAAAGTGTCACATACTGTACTCAAGTGCTGGCTGTTTGGTGAAAGCCATGAGTTTGAATTTACATGTCACATATGTGATAGGCTGAGCAGAGCAGATCAAGATAAACTGGAAAATTTCCTGCATTCAGCCTTTTCTGTGAGGGATCTGCCTTTAGTATCTGCTTGATCCACGCGCTGAGTTACAGAAGTCATCTAAAGTTGCAGTATCTCACTTCACTTCTATTACCAATTCTCCCTGCCGTTCAAAGACAGAGAAGCAATGTCTTTGTATATTTTTACATCCAGTATTTTTCCTGTTTAGCAAGATCAGATGTACTGCTTCTTATTATTACTACTATTAATATTATGAATATAATAATCATCATGATGGATTTTTCACTACCCGTTCAGAAAGTAGTTTCCAAAGGAAATTTCTGTGCCTATTCCTGGCTAGCAGGCATAATAGCTTGGGAAAAATAATCTTCCACTCAAAGGTAGTTTAACTTCAAATAAGGACTTTTTGGCTCAGAGATTACTAAGGAAAATTGCTTCATTTTGCAACCATAATTCCTATATTTACATAAATGGCATTTTCCTTCAGAGAGATCTAACTATGGAATTTTCCTTTGTTGGACAAGAATCAACAGTTTGCTGCTAATTAAACCAAATAAATTAGCTGAAAAGGAAAATGAGTTAATTTTGAAAGACCTTCATACTAAAATTACAGTTTTGAGTATAAGAAGATAAAAGGTTGTAATCTAATTTATTTTTTCTTAAATTTCAGGTTTCATGCATCTCTATTATTTTCAAGACTACTAGGGAATCAGTCCCTGCTGGTATAAGTAAGTCAACCTTATGTGATCTGCATTCAGGACCTGATTCAATTACCATTGAAGGCAATGTGGTTTAGATTAAACCTTTACAGTAAGTGCTTAAGGTCTCATACCACAAAGATTTAGCTCTGTAACACCCTGAGATCAACCACTAATTTCAGAAAACTAGCACACGTATAATGAAATCACTACATTCTCCAGTGACAAAATATTTTGCAGGAACAAGGCTGAGATGCTGTTAGTGGCTTGATTTGACCTGATTTTACTTTACACAAACATAAAATGTCACTGGGAGAGACAGAAGGTGGATTGCATAGCTTTGGAATTTGACATTACTACGTTTTTAAAACTCAGAAAAATGCATAACATCAAATGCATGCGCTACCTTTTTTCTTCAACTTCTCAGTAACTGCATCTGATTGTAATATTGAAATATCTCAAATCACTGCAGAGTACAAACACTGAATTCCTAACATTGCCATACATTGTATATCTCTAACCCGCATATATTTATATTTATCTAAAAAAAAACCCCAAACCCTGTTCTGCTTGGGTTTACTTTTTTTGGTTTTCTGATGTTTATGGAGTTTTAGTTGGGAGACTGGAGTTGCAAAGTTAACAAAAATCAATATAGACTAACTTTTTTAACCTGCTCTGAGAAGCCTAACTACCTGGATATGCACCACAATATTATTCCTAACATTATAAAAAACCACCCAAATCTATGTATTTTAATTAGCTTAAAAGGGTCAAATGGCAGGAAAATAAACCCAAAACCACCTAGGATAGAAAAACTCTGGCTATTATAATGATACAGTGTGTAATTCAATATATCTGTTTAGATATTGACCTTCTGCATTATTAATGGCTTTGAAAAGGGTATTGCTGTCTTGCAACTCCTTAACAGGTGGAAGCCACTGGAAACCTAACATTTATTGGTTTCTATATGCCAGATTACTTTCAAACTAAAAGTCAATACAAATCTGCTTGCAGCTCGAAGTTAATAGGGAGTCCTGATTTTTGTTGGTTGCTTGCTGTTTTGTTTTTTTTTTTTCCCCTAAAACTTCTTTACTCTCTCCCCCTTCAGATTTCCATTAAACGTGTGTCATTTTTTGCTACTTAAAGAAGTTAATTTGCATATGAAACATTTGGAGTTTATATGCAAACCCCTGTCTATCCTTCTGAATAAGCCTTCAGCTTCCACAAAATCCTAGTTTGTTTGGTTGAGATCTTTGGTGAACATAAGTACCTATTAGATACCTGATAGTCTCTAATAGACATCTGATTCCCTGACTTCAGAGCAGTAATCATAACATAAATATTACCTTTTCTGTATATCAACCTTTAAACAATACTTTTGTGTTAGATACTATCCTTACATGCAATCCCAAAGCATAGCATAGGGCCTCCCACACTCAAACATACCAGAAATTCTGCAAAAGTAAATTTTAAATTTGGTCTTATTTACCTTTCTCACTTTGCCTTCCAACAATTAAGTTGTGTTCTGCTAATGAAAGAAAAAATATTCAGGCAGTACAAAGTATATCTGGTTGGACCTGCTTTGTTTTTTCGTTTGTTTCAGAATGGTGGTTTGATTAATTTATATACATATATAAAAATAAATTAATTTCATGTCTTCCGGTATTTTAGTTTTTAATTTTTCAGTTAAGACAAGTTATGTTTGAAGATCTAATTTCCCTCCCCACATTTATCAGTTATGTGATAGAGAGAACTAAAATGATCATAACGATATAGGGGGTTTTTTTTCTGCTGTGGAAAAATCAGTTAAATATAAACCAGTATTTTACCAAATTTCTTGTGAATATTTCCCCTAAGGGCCAGATCCCAGGTCACTTTCAACATAGCAGAAAGAATTTATGTGCAAATCAATCATCAAGGATAAAACAATAGAGACAAGGAAAAAAAAAAAAAAAAAGCAACCAAACCCCAACAAATTAATAAAAAGAAACAAATCTAAACAATTAGATTTCAAAATTCAAACAAAATTATAAGAAAGATCGCAATAAAGAGCTAGATATATCTTTTTCTATCGTCCTTTCACCAATTTTTTAAAAGACAAATGTATAACATTTCTATTAGGAGAAACCATGAAAAATATCCATGACCTCATTTGTAAGATCACCAAATATTAGCATTTCCCTTTATTCTGTCAATCTATTTACATATATTATGCTATGTTAGATGTACAGTAATGTTTAACTTATTTGGAAGTGCTGACCTATAATCAGGAAACAGATAAAAGGAGATTTTAATTTCTATAAAATATTTGTTCTAATTTTTAAAGTCTGCTTGTAATTAATTTTTTCCTTATGAAGTGAATTTATATGTTATATGTATTGTGATGCTCTCCTTGCCCAGAGGCAGTGAAAACACACTGTGGAAATATCAAATTTGAGTCAATTTTCAACAATTCCATTATATCATGATATTATTACTACTTCATCACTGATAATTTACTTCCCACGAATGACACTAGAAGATGCATCAGCGAGACAAGTCAAATTTGTAACTTGTCAACTGTGGATCTTTTCTGCATCACAGATTTCATCTGTTAATTGACCCAGGTCCCAGCATGATGTACTGTACACAGTATGGAGGAGACCTTTGCTGGTGGCACAAGCTTTTCACGGATCTAACCTGTCTCTACCCATTGGGACAACTGGAAATAGAGGGCTAGATATTCTGTGATATGTTATGACATAGGAAAGATCTTTTTCCTTACTGAGCTAAAGGCAGAAAAAGAAATCTGAGCTTTGATCTGCACAGGGCTTTCCTTAGGTTTTCTCACAGGAAGCTGCTTCAGCCTTTTGGATAAGAAATTCCCGAGTTCATCGCAACCACAAATTTATCTGCATATAGCCTCATCCTTCCCAAATGAGTTGGAATTGTCAACTTAGCTGTAAAACACAGGCAACCTCTTAAACTTCAGCTGTTTTTAATGTCCAGCTAGACTGAGGTTCTGACATTTTTGTGCCTTTTCTCTTTTTATTTCTGACAATTTTGGGCTGCCAACCAAATCCAAGAATTCAACATGATATAATGCAGTCATCACTCTCCTCTTTGAAAATGTAGTGAAATGCTGACAAACTCAGAAGAAAGCCTATTCTGATGGGTTTTCAGATTCAAGACCTCCACATAAGACATACATAGATTTCTGACTGTTTCTCCAAAACGAATCTGAATTCTGATCCTACTTAAGGGTTTCACAGATGTGTTTCAGTTTCTTTTTTTTTTTTTTTTTTTTTCCAGAACAGCCAAATCATGGCATTGCAGTTCTAGGCTGATTGAGACATGGGTTATAATTTGCAGATTACACAGAACTGGCACCAACACAGCACTTGCACACATTTCCAAGAGGCGTGACTGAAAACATGTAACAGAATTTGACTCAGTAAAAATATATTCACTTGCATTAAAATGATGGTTCTCATTTTCTTGTAGTGCCATGTGTTCCAGCACAATGGTTAAGAGTGAATTATTGCTGCTGAGAGAAGTACTATCTTTCTGGTGACTCACTGAAGTCTCTGGCCTGGACTTCAACAGAGAAGTTCTGTCATCAGATTAGGAACAACTGTTTATTTCACTCAAACATGCTGACTGGACTGAAACTCTTTGAGCAATGCATGTATATATACCCAAAGATAGATGCTACATTATATCCAAAATGAACTCATTCGTGAAACTGATCTTTAGCAAGAATCCTAATGTCATGGGTGAAGGCAGTGGGCTGGGAGTCAAAATGTCTGCATTGATCTCCTAGCTTTGTTAGATTTTGTGTCATGGTAGGCAAGGGCTCTCAAAGTTCCCAGAGGAACTTGTCTTCTAAGCCTGGATGAAAATTTGCCTCTAAATCTTATTGTCACTTTTATGTGACAATGGATATAGAATGTCATCTATAATATTGTACTGCTTTACAAGTAGGCTGAAACTACTGATGCTTCATTTCCAGCATCTCTTGCACATGTACATGCATGTGTGTAGCGTTTAAAGCAACAAAACTTTTGTCTGCAACCTCAGCAATGAAGTCTAGTATATCAATATTAAGAGGTGGGAAAGAAAAGCAGGACCACCTACTAGACATGGCTGCAGTCCTAATTCAGGGAACCTACATGAATTTACCAGTTGAGGTTATGGCCTTGATACTATGCATTATTGGTGGCTTTTATTCAAAACAATAAATGATAGCTGATGAAAGCAAAATACTCTGCCTCCTGCAGAATTTAGGAATCCATGCAGTGAGGATGTCTCTCCTGCATTCCGGAGCTACAGGAGGTTGCAGAAAGGGAGAGCAGAGCTATTTCACTACTTGTGGGCTCATGGCTGGCAAGAACAGGGACAGGAGCCTGGTTTTGCATCTCCGTATGTCCAGAGACAGGAAGAGGAGGGGAAGGCAGAAGAACATTCTGTATCCTTATAAACAGGAGTAATAACAACTGACATTCAAATCATTCTCCCTGGCAAGAAGCAAATGATGAAATACTTGGGGGTCAAATTCTGTCAGCAGTATTGAGTACCAGTACGGTGGTGCTCAGCATGAATATCTTTTTCAGCATCTCTGTGTTGGACAGACGCTGCTCCTAAGTGCCTTTCCCAGTGCCTCCGGAGGATATCTGACTACCTCGGCACTTTGCAGTGCCTTCAGCAACGACTGCTCAAGCATTGCACCTCTCCTTACCGTCTCCCTCCATGCCCCAGGAGACTGTTGCTGCAAAAGCCATAATTTAGCCTTTAATATTTTGATACTTAATGTGACGGATTTCCCTTTTAGTGCACATTGATTTGATCTGATCAAGGCATGAAGCTGTGCATACTTCCTGCATTTCAGATGATTTTAGTATAAAACATGCAAATCCCACAGTGCATCCCCCTGTTTCTTTGGCATTATGTCTGCAGAACACTGTCAGGAACGATGACACCTCTTTGCAGGAAAACAGAGAAATATCTTTCGCAGGATGTGAGATTTCTAACGAAAGCTTCCCTTTGACACAAGCTGTTGAACTGTCTCCACCGAGTTCTGATTTAATTTGAACTATTCTTGCCACTCCATCATAAGCAACACCATCCAAAATGCTAGGCAATGATTAAATTTCACTGGGAAATAATAATTAATAAGGGCACAAGTGAGATGCCTCCTCATTTAAAAAATATCCCTTTGCCATTTATGTTTGGTTTATTTGAATAGCCCATGAGTTGTGAACATTAACAAATTATACTGAAGTCTACCAGTTTAGAGGTATTATCAGTGAAAGGACTCTCACACACTTTTATAACTGCGTATTTTTAAAATGCATTATGAAAATACTATCCTCCTATCTAAAATATTCCCTTTGAACTAGATAGCTTTCATATATTTTAATAAGATGGTGCTATTTTGAAGTATAACTCAAGCTGCCTCTGTCTCAAATCTATAGATTGAACTTTTTTTTTTTTTAATATTAAGGAAATACTAATCAAGAGGAAAAAAGGGTGAAGAGGAGGATTTATCTTCAACATGAAGAAACACAATAATGTATTTTCAAAATCTGTTTGGTTTGGATATATCCTGGACCTTCTTGTGGTAGAATAAATATACGATCTTATTTTTCAAAATGTATTGATAGCTAAAATATATTTAAGTTCTCTCTGTCTTTCTGTCTTGCAGAAGCTGTGCATTTGCCCACAGAATATGGGCTGTATGCATACATATTTACTCAAATTTCTTTTTCTTTTAGACATTCCTGCAGCTCTTTTGTTGACCAACTGTAAACTGATCACTTACAATTGTACTTGAGTGTTTAGTGACCAGAAAATGTACAAATGCTTATGCTGCCAGAGTAACTGAAAGTGCACAAGCAGATTGAGGGAAATACTACAGGCAAAAATTAGCCATCATTAGTTACCCCTGCTAATATTGCAGAAAATTGAAATGCTTGCCTCACTGAGAATTGAAGAGCATTTCTGAAGTTTATCCAGAACAAAATATCTGACTTTTAGATACAAATAAGATATAAAGTGTTGTGATGAAATGTTGTACTGCACATTAGCAGTTTGTAGGAAAACCTGCTAAAGCCCCTTCATGGGATTCAATCCCAGATAAATGCAGTACCATTAATTATAATTTTAATAGCTTCAGATGCCATTTTAGGAGAGGAGGAGGAGGGAGAGGAGAGGGAGCAAACTGGGTCTCCGCTTACAGTGATAAACATAGGACCATAAATGTCAGACAAAGGCCAAGAACGTTACAGAGGACAGATTGCCTGAGACCCTGCCGAAACGCAAGGAATGTTTGCTGGGTTTTGTTTGTGTTTCCCACTGCCCCTGAAAACACTGTCAATAAGTGTAAAATGCAATAATCATCACACAAAATACCTCTGCCCTCGTAAAAGAGCCTAAGCTCCACCACTCTTTATTGTTAGGCTATGATCTGTATTTTACATTTCTTGCTCTGTTACCTTGGAAGAAACAAATTTTTGTGCAAGGCGATAGAGAGCAGCAGCTAATTCTATGTAGACTTTGATAAATTTAAAGAGATGCCCTTCTGAAGGTGTCCTAAACACTTTCATCACTTTTCAGCTTTTTGAGTTCTCCTTTGCACATCTTCACTGACTTCATCCTAAACCTGATTCCCAAAGCATTTTCCATGCCAATTTATCCTAGGAGAAAAAAAAAACCCAAAACCAAACCAAACCAACCAAACAAACAAAAAACCCACAAGAAAACAAACATAGCACCTTTCTGGTGCTGTAGCATCCTGGTCAAGCTAAAGTAACCTTCCACTGATATTTTGGGGATTCGTTTCCATAGCTGACCTTACTCTCGATATCTCTGTCAAGTGCATTTCGGCAACACCTGTTACAAGTGCTATGGGCTTCCATGCACATGTGGCACCATATTGCAATGATGCAGTTCATTTGACATAATGCAAGTAGGTAGGACACATGTTGCCCGACATATTTATACAGCATTATAGTTTGATCAAACAAAGCTTTTGAAATATTTTGCATAATGTAGAGGTTTAGAAATGGTAATACGTAAATTGCAAAAGTTCATTTTGGATCCTCATTACCAAAACCAACCAACCAAGGAGATAACACAGAAAAACATGCCATTCCCTTTTCTTTTCTTTTTTAAAAGATAATGCCATTATACAAAAGGAAAGGTTAATAATTAACCACAGTGCAGACACCTTTTTTACAGTCATATGAAGTATAAAATGCACAGCAATTCTAATGTTTCTGAAGCTGTTAGACATCTTGTAAAAAATCAAAATGCATAGAACTAAGTACCTCCCCAAATGCCAAGCTTTCAAAATAGGTACAAGAAATTGCTAAAATAATTTCCTGAACAAACAAAAAGCTCAACCCCGTATATCAAAGCTCATATATCTTACATGTTCTCTTGTCTCTTCCTATTTATATTAGGATTTCAGCACCTGACTGTACAACCAGAGCTTTTTTTTATCTCTCTCACACTGCAAAGATTTTTATTATTTTTTGTAACACTAGCAGAGATGGCTGATTATTATTTCTATTAAACTTTGATTCGAAAGTGCAGAAAAAGAAATATTAAATAAGAAAAGCTACTTTAATCTTGCCTCCAGAGGTAATTAGAGTGTCCAATTTGGTAACCTTTTGAAAATACACAATACCTCCTTTCACTGAGCCAAATGAACAGATGATTTTGCACAAGTCGTACGGAGTTATTTGTATATAATCCTAAGGCATCAGGTAAATTGGATCCAAAGACAAATTAGAGCAAAAAACCCCCAACCAACCAAACAAACCCACCTCATGATAAAATAAAGAAGCAAGGTTAATAGGTAAATAGAGTGCTGAGGTATTGTTTATAAACTGTGCCTCTTGTACACTCTTAGAACTACACAACTATAACAATACAGTTAGTGAAAGGAAGGAAACACTGTGCAATTTTGTATTTAACATTTATACCTGGAAACCACTGAGTAAAAACTAGGAGATTTTCAGAAAATACTACATAGTGAAAACCATTTTTTACAGTAATTTCATACCCCCGCGTCTTTACAAAACTAGCATCACAATGATTAGAACTAATCTTGTATTGCTATTGCTTCAGACTCACCTCTGCGGCCACCTGGACTCAAAGATGCTTTACATCTTTATACTCAGTTTGTCTCTGATCTGAAATAACAAAACTATGAACTGTTAACAGGACAGGGAAACCTCAGGTATTCAACTTTTAATCTTCTACCATGGCAGTTCTTATTCTGTCAATAATAAACACATTTGTTAGCTATGCCTTGTGCAGTCGCATATGCATTCATCCGTTCTTAAATTACATATTGGCATTGGACTATTAATAAAAGATAATTCTACGTGAGCCAAGTATTGTTAGTAAAGGGGAGAAAAATCAAACAACAACAACAACAGCGAAGATCAGATCTCACATATATAGAGATGAGAGTCAGAGTAGAGTTGTATTTCCCAGTTGAAGGAGGAGAAACTGAAGAAGTTCAGAGCGGGTGGCACTCTCTGCTGTGGTTATATTATTGCGATATTAAATCTAGTTATATCATCACTTTCTTACTACCCAGGAATGGGACAGACGGGAAAGCATGGCAAGAGTGCACTAGGAATAATGTTGGCATGCGTTACTGGTGCAAGGTGTGGAAAGAGGACATTGCACCAGTAGCTCCTTGCAGGTGAGAAGAGAGAAAATCACCGAAAGGATGGAAAGCAGTGCCTTCAACCACCTTTCCCCAAGTATTTCCATGGTGGCCATGTGGTTCCTCCTCTAACACCGCCCGGCCACTGAGCTTCTCCACAGCCCCTAAGTGAGGACATATTCTGGAAAGTTAATTTTTTCATGCTTCCTCTGTATATTTTTTAATTGCCAGTGTGATTCCCACGGGGGTAGAGCATAAGAACCGATAGGGGGGTTTTTTTGCACAGCTCTCTACAGGGTTTGATTCATCTTCCACATCCCAGAAGCAGCTGAAACAAAGGAACCAAGTCTAAAAAACACTTTCTCAACCCATTCTTTTAAAAAAGGTCTTTGCTTTGATGGCCTGGGAAACTGAGCCCATGTTTTATAGAAAAAAAATATAGGGAGAAAAACAGCCAAAGGCCCTTGAACCTACATTAACAGTCTTATTGAAGCCAACTGACTGAAGGATGCCAAGTCAAATTGCGATATTGTCCACAGACCCTACTTCAACCACCTTTTTTTTAAGATATACTTTCCACTTTTCACAACAAGCAACAATTAGACTAAATCAGCTTAATTGTACCGATCCACACATTTTTGGTCTAAACTACAGACAAAACTGAGCTGATAGGTGTTAAGGATGTATTGTAATATTTATACATGGCACTAGACTATACAGCTTCACAGGAAAGTTACTGTAATTGGGATTTTTATCCCCTGGAAGTCAGAAAAAATTATTGACAGTTTCTGGGTCCTAAATGCATCACCGTTTCAAGTAAAATAACAAGCTTTGCCTCGGGCTGTAGTTCATGCTATGTGATCACTTGATACTTTGTCTGTGTGGCTTCCCATGGTATGACAGAAAGAGAGAGAGACAGAGAGGAGCCTCCATCGAAAGAGGCGGGAGTCAACAGATCACTTCACAAGCAATTATTATTTTTATTATATTACTTCAACATCATGATAATTAATGACTGAACTTCCAAACATGTTTGTGTGAATTCAGTGTACTGATAAGAACGGCTGCATAGTGGGTGATTTATATTTGTTTCTGATTTTTTGCCTGGGTGCTTGGCAGCAGATTGCCGCTCTGTAACTGCATTACTGTGGGGTAACTGGAAATGTTTTACAAGCAAGTTCTACCATTTAGCATACAACTGTAATATGGTTCTATTATCCATTTTCAATCAATATTTAACCTTTTCAATAAACAACTTAAGTGTACTAAGCCAGAAGGAGGAAAGCTAATTGCCACATGATATATTCGGTTTCCAGGTACACTCAGCTGGCTAAAGTAAAGTTAATTAGGTTATAGGTAGCACAGCAGCATTTAGAAAAATATATCTTCTGCCTCATAAACCTTTTGTTCAGTCAATAGCATCAAGAAATACTTGTGGATTACGCTGTAACATGATGACCACTACTTGAAAACCTGGACTGTGCATTTTGCCCTTTCAAATAGCATATGTTACCAGATGGTATTATGGTAAATCACAGAATCATAGAATGGTTTGGGTTGGAAAGGACCTTGAGATCACTTAGTTCCAACCCCCCTGCCTTGAGAAGAGGCGCCTCACACTAGATGGGAGTGGGTGGGTGGATGCCACAGATCTTCTCATCCAGCTTTGTATTTATGCTCAGGACTACATTCGTGAGTCGAGCTGTAGGAAAGCCAACTCCATGGAAGAAGGTGTTGCAGAAGCATTTTTTTTTTCAATAGAAGATAGAAAATAAGAAATTAGGAAGCTTATTGTTACACTATAAAAAGCTCATGTTTATGGTAACCTCACTGAAGCAGTATAAACTCAAAAATACTGTTGTTTGTAATAAAAGTATGCTATTGTCTACTGTTCATATATGGTTTCAATTCCATTGCATCCTTCAGAAGCCCTTCTGCTTTGCTGGTGCAATGCACAAGACAACTAATAATTTTTGTGCAGTCTATCTCAGAAAGTCTTGTTTCACTGGTAATTGTAACTGTCTTTTAGATCGGTGTAAGCAGCTATTTTAAAGGAGAAAAATAACATTTAGATTTCACAATGTCAGTGTTAATGGAGAAAAAATGAAAAAAACCCCAAACATTTAGAACCAAAGGAAATGCTGCCTAGAAATTGCTTCCATAGGGTTATTTTATTAGCATTTCACCCATTGTAGATAGATATTTTGTATTTGTTCATTTGATATGGTTCTTATTTAATACAACATGCATTACAGATGATTTTCCAATTGAAAAAACCCAACAATCCAAACAAAACAAAAACAAAACCAAAAAACCAACCACAAACCCCACAAAACCCAAAAATACCAGTACTGCTATTAGACACAGGAAAAAATATCAAGGACCAGTATAAAACTATTCTAAGGACCAGTTATAAAATCTTGGTATGAACAACTATCTTCACCCAGGCAAGCAGCACTGTTCAACAAAAAAAGAATGATTACCACCCATTTAACTGAGAGGAGTCTTTCCCTGGATCAAGCTTTAGATCCCTTGCTTATTTGCCATAGTGAATACAGTATAATAGGGATTCCAGCGAAGTCAAATGGCAAGCCATGCAGTGATTTCACCAAGACCAAAACTAAGCCCTGAATAATCAACACTGACCTTTATTCTTTGAGGGTAATAATGTACCACTCTAGTTTACCAAAAGTAGCTGCTCTGAATACGCTATAGTTTCAAGAAGACTGAACGAATGCATCTGTCTTCATGAATGGTGATTAAAAAAAAATGCAAATCGTCTTACATCTTTTCTTCCTGACATTAGGTCATTGCTTTATGGCCTTCTTTTCATTTGCACATCCATAGTGATTCCTATTTTGGGACACTACTGAAAATATGAGAGTCACTGGATCCAAACATTCTTATAATACGCAGATTGTACTGAGCTACAAAAGCTGCAGTATAATAAAACAAATTGTATAAATGTGAGAAGAATTTGCAAGAAGCTTCATCATAAAAAAAATGACCAATAACATTAAGATGTTTTGTATGAAGAAAACACTCCAAGCACTGTTCTTTGTTACTGTATAAAAAGCCTTTTTGCAATGGCTGTTTCTTGACACAGAGTCTTTATATGTGAAATAATTTATTGCCATACCTGTAACTGAAATAATGACTAAATCATTTTTAAAAAAGTCTCATAGCTCCAACAGAGTAAATCTTCTACAACTTGCTGCAGTGCTAATCGTAAGCATGTTATACAGTAAGTTTGCCTGAAGCTAAGTTAAGCAGGCAGATTAGGACTGTAATATAGTATCAGGGCTCATAAATCAAGTGTGCTTGCAGATTTTCTTTCACTTACTGCTCCTTCTTACAGTTCAGACAAGTCATAATTACACATCAGTAGGCATTGTGAACAGAGGAATGAGCTACAACATAACGCACAATAAACCCTGTCATATAAAAGCAAACTGGATAAAATAACAGAAGCAATACTCCATTTTACAACATCACACTAAAGAATTACACCATGCCATTGTGTAATATTCTGATCAATCAAGAGCCCATCCACAATTGACAGTCCCAGGAGGCTAAAATTTACTATTCAAAGATATTTTCCATTTGTATTTATTATTATTATGATTATGATTATTGTTATAATACATAGTGAATGAGAACTTAAAAAAGCCAGAGGTTCAAAATAAAAAGTGCTCAGTGCAAAATACAATTAAAGATATTTTCCTAAAGCTTTACTATGCATGCAGTCTTTTGATAAATAATAATGGGGAAGGGGTAAATTATTTTTCATTCATATTTTGTTAGCATTATGACATTGAGCACAGGTACTGTATGCTAACTCTTTTAAACCAAAGCCATGCTGACTGATTTCTCCTAGTTATTTTGAGGCTTAGAATGAGATCAAAGGTGCTATGGCTTTAGCGTCTGACATTAGCGGAACATCGAAAATGGGATTTGATGAAATGGGAAAATATAGGTTATTTTAATTCTAATAAAATAATTTCAAAAGAATCAGTAGACAGCAGGTAAATAGCAAGCACTGCACAGAGACACAAGGGTTTATGGGGTTCCTGCTTTCTCCCCTAGAAAATTATCCTACATTTTCACTTTTTTGTACAAAGACAGCAGATAGTTGCCCCTAATTGCATTTATGCAGCTGAAAGGGTCTTTTGTTGCCAGATAACTTGTACTGCAGCCTTCTGTTTTACCATTTCCTGTATTCCACCTTTTGATAATTTTTCCCTACATGATTATAATCAAGTCCCAATGTTTGTGCCTTTATAGGAGAGTGGCGCAGATTCGTGTATGTGGAGGTACATGGAGAGGGAGAGGACAATGTTGCTTCCAAAGCAAGCTCTTAGAAGATTGTTCTTTTGGTGGAAAATTCATCTTGGATGATTCAGATGAGACAAAAATCACCCCTTGTAATTTACCTGTCACCAGCCTTAATAACATAATATCAGAAGAATTTGATTTTTCAGTTTTCCAAATTAGCTTGATTTTTACTAGCATGTGCCCAGTAAGCTTTATTGCTGTTATTTACTGTTTGTGTCAGGCTTTATGATCCTGAACAACTTCAGTGTTTTCAAAAATGCCCACGCATGTATGTGGTTTTAATCTTCTCCTCTGAACCAAATGATCTAGGCATGGGCAGTACGGCAAAAAGGGACTCTCTCTGATTTACTACAGATTATGTCCTGCCTGCTTCAGAAAGAAAAAAAAAAACAAACAAAAAAAACAAACAAAAAAAAGGGGGCAAAAAACCCCAAACTCAAACCAATGCAAAAACCAAAAAATAAACACAAAACCCAAACCTGCTGGCCCCTGGAGGTCTACCTCTCTCAAACTGACTAACGTCTTTTTCCATGCTATTTTGGATTCTCCTTTATGTCTCCAGCCACCAAGAATCGCCTAACATAAGTTTGAGCTTTCTTGGTCACTGCCAATGGCATGGCAATGTACTGATGAGGTTTTCCATGAACCTGATGCTGTGTCCCCAACAGCCCATGGCTAGAGCATGTTGTCACTCTAAAACTGCAAAGTTGGGAATCCAAGTCAATTGCAAGGTTTTACATGATTTCACCATTTCCATATCGCCCGTTAAAATATATCACTCATGTTTTACATGTTTTTGGTTTGTACAGTGCTCCCCAAGGCTCTGAAATGCCAGTTCCTGGTTTGTCCTTTTCATCTGGCAATCCCATCCCATATGTACTTAATGCGAACTACATGAGAAAGCCAGCGCACCAAAAAGAGTTACTCATAGAAAACAGGCTACCTTCCTTATGAGGTAATATTTGCAGATATAAATGAAAAATAATAATAACATTTTTAAAGAAGGTTAAATTTGCATTAGCCGTGCATGCCCAGTGACTAACAGACTCCTTGGGACTGCACAATCCAGTAACTGTGCAGGAAAACCTGTAGCATCCCTCTCTGATTCCTAGCTGTTTAAGTGTAGTCTTCCTCAGGATCCACCTCACTGGGAAAGCCTTGATTTTTTGAGAATAAAGTGAAGAAATGCAGGCTTAGTCAAGGATTTTTTTCATGCATATTCATTTTCCTTTCAAAAATGCAAAAGTGTACTTAGTTAATTTATAGAAAACACATTTCTGAACAGACTGATGTGTCCTCACCAATCTTCTAACCTCACCAGCCTTCTCAGGCTGGCCTTGCTCTGCAAGTTATCCAAGCAGGGCTTTTATCTTGTAACCTTCTTGATTGTCTTGTCTCTGGAAGTGTAACTGTAATGCTTTTATTACAGACCATTTTTCTGCAAACAGTATCTCTTGTTGCATGGCCACCTGGAGCCTTTGGGAAGAGGGCTCCTGCAGGACAGAGACCACAATGTTGGTGAGTCCACCTTCTACATTAGAGGCATTTGCTTTGTATAGGCTTCAACTGCTCTGTCAAAATTTCCCACATATCTCCCTCCATCGGATGTCACATTCATGACAGACAGTGAATTAACAGTCTCACACAGCAAGAAGGCTGAAGAGGACTGCAATATTCATAAGCTGAAGGAGAAGTCATATATTCATAAGCAAATGGTCTCAAACCACCAGGCTGTTTTCCCTCTAATATTTTCCTAATTTGTAAGACGTAGGTAGAACATCCTATTCGATCAACTCTATTAAGCACTAATTATTATTTTTGAAATTATCTGGGAAACAAAAGGCAGGTTTAAAGCTGTATATGCAGCTAGTTACTCCAGCGAGCAAGGTGGAAGCAGATTCCCCACCATATTGCAGTAGCATGTGGCATCTCAGTCCACTCTGAAATGCTTGACCATGTCCTCAGCCATGCACTGTATTCTCACACATACATAGTCTTTCCATAAAATAAAATAGGTGTTGGGCCCTCAGCTACTTATGAGTATAGAATCCAGTTGCTGTGGTTGATATTTTCCTCTTTTTTAGGGAGAAAAGGGCAGTCTGCCTGTTACAACCTTCCTTTTGTGTTGACATTCACATTTTCTGTGGATGTTTTCTGTCCACAGCTCTGATATTAATTCCGGCGTGGCTTGATACAACACCAAGGGGTGAGGGTTTTGCCTTAGTGTGGGGACTCTTATTCACTTTTTCACTTTTGTCACTTTTTGTTTCTGAATCAGCATTAGGATCTGAAAGGTGGTAGGCTAAAAAAAAAAAAAAAAAATCCAGTATTGAAGACCTGCATAAAATTCTGCAAAACTAAATTTAGAGAAAAAATTGCCTTGCTTTCTAGCCACCATAGTAGATGACACTTTGAGTCAGCTTTTCATTCCTGGAGTAAGCTGGTGAGTTTTCTCTGCTGACTGAATTGATATTCCCTGATGAAGGGAGAAGTGTTTGTAAAGTACACAAAGATTTGAAAAGTCTAAAAAGAAGAAATCAAGACATTTAGTGCTTAATGCTCCTGCTTTACAGTAAGACAAAAAGTAGACAACTTCTCAGTTGCCGACAGTATGGCAAAGCATAGGTATAAATTGTGAGGTGCATTATGATCTCATCTTTATGAGTTTTAGTACAATTTTTAAGGGCAAATGTTACAGTAAAATGAAGTACAATGTGTTTTATGCAGGGCAGGGAGGTCACACAACCAGCTATTTATCTGCATTTGCCAACAGATAGGGTCTGGTTGAGTTTTATGATAAAGACAAATATATTAGCATGCCCATGAATCAATATTGTTTAAATAGTGTACCAGAAGGTTCACTGTCAATCACTAGTTTATGAAAGTTGTTCATCCCAACTGTTAGGTGAATACTGAATATATTCACAGAAGTTTGGATCTGTTCATGAATAATTCATAGAAACAGCAACTGATCAATTTGCAATTAATAATGATTCAGCTTCTCCCACCCGTAGTCACACAAAATAGCACTATTACAGGGCTTACCCCTTTACTGAAGAAACTCCATATAGGGGATGGAAGCAGACCCTGGTCCTATCTCTCCAATGAATACTTGATTCATCTTCTTTTCTAAGCGATTTCGAACAGCTTTAGCTGAGTTATGCAAAAACAAGCAAAAAAAGCGCCCAAACTTGTTGAAATTACTTCATGAGGTAATGATAACACATTTCTCTTACCACAGTACTTTAGGAATCTAGTTCCCCTATATGCAACAGCACAAAATTGTTCAAATCTCATTTTCCTCTTTTCCTCTGGCCTTCTGCAGCACAAAGAACTTCAACCCTAACAACATTCTGACCAACAATTCTTCTCCAAATTCTAGGAAACTAAATCAGCTCATTTCATCAGGTTCTTTCGCTCAGGGTCTAAGCTAACACTTTCATGTTCAGCTTTTTTAAAGTAAATTTTATAAAGCCACTTAAAACTTTAAATCTGTAATACCATATGGTAATCCCATTGTGAAAGAGAAAACAATGAAATGCAAGAATTTGGTTATTCTGCTAGTTTAGTCACCCTTGAGGGAAGAAGACTGGTGAAATTAAATCAAACTAAACTGGAATTTCAGAATTAGTGAACAACCTGTTAAATTGCAGCTTTACTTACCAGTAGGATCAGGTTTTAGCCAGGGTGAAAGGAGAAATAAAATGGTAAAAATCTTATTCTGTCACTGTGTAAGATAATAGCAGAAACAATTGTTCTGTGAGTCCTATTGGAATAAATTAGCAATGTTAAACTTTAATCTGCATTTAAAGATTACTGTTCCACTAGCATTTTCAGAATGTTCCAAACTTCTTTTTCGTAAGCAAGAATGGCAATTTTATATATTTTGACACATTCAGATTCACTGAATTTCAAAAGAAAGCATATTTCTTAGGTAAAAATAATAACCAAGAGAAGCCAGATGATCCCTAACTTCAGCACTCTTAAAGAATGCGTAATGAGGTCTATTGTTTTCTTCCAGACACCAAACTCATTTGGCTCTTTTTATTTTATTTTGCTTTTTCTTCCACTCTACACAGAGAACATTGGTAGACCAGACCTTTTCTTCCTGTAAGGCAATAAAATTCCCTCATAGTCAGTGGATACAAGCCTATTACCCAACCTGCAAAGAATTAAATCCAAAATGAGGTAAATTTATTCCAGTAAATCCAGAAACTGTTAATTGGAATAGAGAAATTCTCCTCCTCTGAAGGCTTTAATTGAACAAAACAGGTCAGACGCAACTTTGTCAGCAAAACTACCCATTTCTGTCCCATTTCTGTATTTTCAGACAAAATACAAGTCCCTCTTTGTCTTTAAAAGATGAATTCAGACCCCACAAGTTTGACTGGGCTCAGCTGAACACCGAGCTGCTGCTGAGATTAATAGTATGGATGCTTTCCTTCATTCCCCCAGATGATATCTCTATGAAATGTAGTTACCTGGAAGAATGTAATACACTGCTTTGTACTGAAATATGTCCCGGTCTGAGCAGAGATCCAGTATACAGCAGGTTCAACTGAATGAAATTTGGCATTTTCAATGTTTTCCACCAGGTCTTTTAAAATGAGAGTTGCCAGATCCCCCGAACAGAATTGAATTTCACTATGTAAGGAGGATTCACCAGTATCTTAATTGCTGTTTTGCATGTCAATATCCAAAATATTCCATCTATTATCATAGCAGAAGGGCAGGTAACACCACAACAGGTGGTTCTTTGGGGTGATGTTTACTCAAACTACAGCAGAAATCATTAACAAACTGAAACTAAGCTTTCAAGAAGTGAGGAACAATGCAAAATTTCTGTAATGGAGTACACTAACACAGGATTTCCTAATTCATCTGGAGCCAGAAGTCTGTATCATGTTTTTCTGCATGCCTATTTTTCATCAAACAACATACAATCTTTACTTGACTATACTGTATATCTTCTCTTCCTAGTGGGAACCCTAATTTGCTTTAAATTGCCAAAGTGCTCATTATGGAATGCTTAATAGCTACAGTTTGTACATAATATTTGAAAATCAGCCTTAATTTTTCTGCCTGAGATGAACACTTGGATTTCAGAGTAAACATAATCAGAGATTTACACAAACTCAGTGAACCCTGTTTATTATATTTGCCTGGAATAGCTACAAAAGAGGTCAGAGGTCCAATGTCTTCCTGCAGAGACAGATCATGTTCTAGCTGGTACTGAGGAGGAAAAAAACAGTAGGTGATGCTTTAATGAATGGCTTATCATGTGGAACACACCATGTGATAATAGCAGTGCTGGTAAGGAAAGAAGGAAGTAAAAAGCACAAAGGCTTTTGCTAGGTTTACATTGCTTGAAAGCTTACATTTCAACAGTAGCAGATGAAGAGGGTTTATTAAGAATACGTAGTAAAATCTGCAGCAAGTTGAAAGGAGCTTTGAACTTTTTGTTTAAACACTATTTTGGAATTGCCTGAGAGATGGCATTGCCCTGACTAAATAGAAACAAATACTGGAATATTTGGATTTTGTGTGTCAATTTTTCTTATCATTTTTACTGAAGTGACCTTATCTAAGAAGTCAGTTCACAAAAAAAAATGAGGGTCATAGATAGATTATTCCAAACACTAAAGGGATCGCCAATAAAACAAGTTACAATTTGATTTTTGTTTACAGAAGGTTGTCAATTAGGAGCTGTGAAAATGCTTGTTCTTTGAGACTACAAATTATGAGGATAGAATGGTCCAGCTCTTCCAAACAAAGCATACCTATTACATGACATGGGCCAGATCAACATCTTAAAACCAGGATGTATAAATAACTGATTTCTGAATTACTCTTCTTCTTGTCTTTTGAGAAAGAAGAAACAGGCTCAACATAGGAAAAAAATAATGCCTATCCCTACTCGTGGCTCTTCATTTATTACTTTTAAGCAACCCCCATTTTTTATTTTTTTTCAAAGTGGGACTCAGAAGATGTTCTTTTCACCATTTATCCAGAAAACAGTGCCTTGAAAAATACCTTGCCAACATGAAAAATGCCAAGGCGTGATGGATGTCATTACTGATACTTTTGTAAGTCTGGCCCCGGGATCTCCCTGTAAAGAAGACATCAAGATATCCAAGCCCCTTGAAAGCCCCAGCTGACAGAGAATATTCAAAAATATGGAGGTAGGACTTCTAACCCTCTTCAAAGCGGGGGAAATTAGGTTTTTAAGTGGATATAGACTTGTATTTATTACAGGAAAAAAACCCCAAAGTGTGTCAAATTTAGCATTCATTTTGAGAGGTTAACTGTTGGGAAATCAGAACATTCAAATCCAAATTTCCCATGGCCACCTGAACCCTATCTGCTTGGGCTGAATCATAACTGCCAGTCCTTACAATCTTGCCTTTCAGGACCATGAGTAATAAGAACTAAATGCCTGAGCTAATAGAGTAATTAATTCTCATTAACTCTGGTTTTGTTTTTTTTTTTTTTTTTTTTCTGTGTGTGGTGTAGAAGGAGATTCTCCATGGGTGAGCAGGGGGAGACTGGGTTGGGTAGCAAATCTCTGTGCTGCACACAGCAAACGTAATTTCTCTCATGTATGTCTTGGTTACAGCTGGGACAGAGAATTTTCTTTCTTTTCTTTATTTAAGCCACAACAAGTTATCATATACTTGGCCATGTCTTCTTTGGTTCATGTTAACAGGCAACAGCAAATCCTCTTCCTGGCGTGTAAAGGCTGACAGGGAAGCTCCATCTTTCCCTATTCTTTCACAAAATGCGGGGAGGAACCATAATCTGCCCTTACATTCTGCTTTTGAAAGTACCCTTTGGGCACGGACAGTGTAACGTCCATGCTGTCATCACCTACCCTGTCCCTGATGAGGCTGGGAAGCCTGCAGAAGGGGCCCATCCTGATCTATCCCCTGGTTATTTGCAGAATGGTAAGTTTCTGGTCCTGACCCAACCCTGAGAAAGCAAACCAAACCCTCAGCAAACACCAAGAAGACGACAAAACCTGAGCCACAGGTGCAGTGCAGTACTGGGTGAGTACAGGCTTGCAAAGTCAGATAAAACACATAACCGAAAGGTAAACGCATATCACCACCTTAGTCGGGGTTTGATCTGAAATACTCTTTGGGGCTTTGATTTCTGAAACTTGCTCTTGCTCAGCAATAAGTTCTACATGCAAGTCTAGTGACCTGTGCTGTTTTAGAAAGTTACCTGCCAGGATAAATTATGGTAACAGCAACTGCTGAGGCCTTTGGAAGCTGCTCCCTGCTAGCTGCTGCTCACAATGTGCAGTGTGTTATCATGGGGTAGAAAACTTCAGTTCCCTTTGCTGAAGGGACCTTCCCACACTGAAACCCAGCACTCTTGTTGTTGGTGTAAAAGCAAATATTTAATGCTCTATGGTTATGAATGATATAACTACAGCAAAAAACAAAGAGAAGAGGAATTAATCTGGCCTTTTCTTGTGGCAGAGCTCAGTAATACAAATTATCTTACCATCAAACTTCTCTTACAGGAGTGCATACGAGAAGTTAACCTCATTAATGAATGCAATTAAGACAATTATTTAAAATTCTAGTCTAATCTCCATACCTATAGCACAACAGAAATTCGCATTTGGGTATCGCAGAACAATTAAGAGCTCTTATAACATTATGTTCAGGTGTGCACAGGCTGCATAAGGCATGAACATGGCTCTGGATGTGGGAAACAGGCATACCAGGTCATTATTTGCCTCCAGCAAGTGCTAGATCTGTACAGGATTCACATGGCAGGACCTGTAGACAAGCCATATTCCCCCTGCACTGGCCTCCTGGTCTCACAGAGACCATTCAGGAGTTTGACCCCAGAGTAATTTTTAATTTTTTTTTTAACGGATGGAATTTTAACTCAAGCACCAAGACATACATTCACTCCAGCAGGATGCACACTTCTGAGTGCAGGGCACACATCGGCAAACATTTAAGCTCACAGACTCAGTGCTAGTGGCCACTGCTCCTGCTGCCTATCCACTCATTAGATTTGGCAGTGTGAAGACTTACAAAAATGCACTGAGCTTTGAAAATATCTTCTAAGCAAGTTTAACAAAACAGGAAATAATTCCAGCATGTGAAGGTTGTAGAGTCCTTAATTTGTAATGTGCCTCTTGTCAGCTGGAGCAAATATTTGCAGCTCTCAGAGAGATTCTGTCTGTGACTGTCACATCCAGCCCCAGGAGGTAACACAGAGACAGTTATAAAGGCAAAAAAAGAAACTATGCTCCCTGTATTACATCCGCATTGACACCAATAACAAGAACAAAAAAAACCAAAACAAAACATACAAAGACCATAAGTATTTCCCAATGCCAATGCAAACATTCCCAAATTCCTTCTCTGTTGTCTCCCAAACTGCAGCACCCACACTATGCTGCTCCCACCTGTCTGGCTTAGCCTATAGCAGTTCGTGCATCTCAGGTGGAAAATCAGTCCAGCCAAATGTGAGCCACCAACTCCTAAGAAACCTTCCCAAGATCCTATGTGCTTTGGCCTTAATGGTGGTCTTGCTTCTGTCTATCCACAATCCAGCTCCAATGTTCTCCAGGACTGCCTTTAGAACCACAGCAAACTTCTCTTTGGCCCATCGATGCACAATTTATATTTTCTTGTCTCATATTTCAGGGTGAGAGTTTTGTGACGGGGACCGTCTTTTTATTAGTGTACCTTGGGCAGTGAGGTTTGCATATAGGCTTCTGACAGCTTGTTCATACAAAAAGTAACTGCAACTACAACAATATATCACACAAACACTCAGACATGGACTTCTTCCACACTTCAGCCTAGTTTTCTTCAGAAACTTAAAACAGTATAGAGGAATCACACTGCTGAAAAGCAAAAAACTACCTGCTGGTAACACCACCCACAGACTGTACAACTTTTCAGTGAGTTTCCTATGATATTAGCTAAGGATTTGGTTGAGTTGTTTTTTTTTTTCCCCAGCAAATGATCAAAGGCCTGGCTGCAATAAATAAATAGAATTCCTCCTGTTATTTACAATGGAAGCTTCTAATTTGCTTATTACTTTGCTTATCTATTCATTGAGATAATTATCTGACACCTGCCAACAGCAGATTGTTCTGACAGATTTTTATTGGCTGAGATCAATTTGTTACTTACCATCTGTCCAGCTAAAGGTGGTTTACAGGTCAACAAGCTGGTGAGCTTTGGAAAATCTTAAAGTGATCTTGAGCACTATCCTTCCTGAACTAATTTCATTTTAATCTCTCATAAAGCACATGAAAGGACAGACTTGAAAATTAGCCTTCAACCAGACTACACAAGAGAAGAGAAACTAATTTGCCTTTCTTAGCTGTGATCTTGTATAATCTATTTTCTATTAGGTATCCTAAAAACGCAGCTGAACCCTCTAGCTGATAAGTTGCTGTATGACACTAAAAACCTCCGAAAACCGCAAAGAAATAGGAGGGTCTACATGGTCCAACCACCATGGATGCTGGGAGAAATAAGTTTCTCCCAAGAAGCAGAAATTTTGAACGATAAATGGTCCAGCAATTGTCACAGAATCACAGAAACACAGAATTATAGAATCAAAGAATTATAGAGTGTTTTGGGTTGGAAGCAACCTTAAAGATCACCTAGCTCCAATGCCCCTGCCACAGGCAGGAACACCTTCCACCAGACCAGGTTGCTCAAAGCTCTGTCCAACCTGGCCTTGAACACATGCAACAGCCACAGCTTCTCTGGGCAACCTGTGCCAAGGCCTCACCACCCTCACAGGAAAGAACTTCTTCCTAATATCTAATCTAAATCTAAATTAATTCTTGTTGTGTCCGTACTTCCTTTCTAGTGGGTGAAGACGCTTCCATCCCACTGAATGTCTGTAGCCTGAATGTAGTCAGTCCAGTTCCCATGCCGCCTCTTGCAAGACGTCTCATGCTCCAACTCCCCGTGCTATGCCATCAAATGTGATCAGTTTGCGAGCTGGGCAGCAGGAGTCCCCTATTACCCTTCTTTTTTCCCTCCAGATTTACCACCATGGCTCTGCAAATCCACCTTTGGCTGCAATAAGGATCTCTGCCATAGGCTCTGATGGATGTATCTGTGATATTTGTGCTTCACTGGCTGCATCTCGGAGTGCTGGAAGGCCTTTAGTGTCTGCTGGGAAATTATAGGCCACTAGATTGCTATTTTATACTAAGTGCCAGTGCTCTAACAACTGTGCTCGTGGTATTCTTCTGGACCTTCCTCTGGATATTCAGCTTCAAATTGCCTTTTTGCTTCTATATCAAAACAGGTTATGACAGAATATGATGGAAAATGCTCACATTCTTCATAACAAAAAAGTAACATTCAGATTTTATTCTAATTTTACTTCTGAGCTACCTATGGTGAAATATTAACTTCTGACCACACAGTTAAACTTTTTAGAATTGCAAGAACCATTTTGATGGGGTTTTTTTCAAACCATTATCTGGAAATGGGGGGGTAGTTGGCAGCTACTAATGCAGGGTGCTTCAAATAAAGCCATGCTAACTTAAAACTCCTCAGGGCTCCGGAAGTGAAAGTGAACTTTAAATGATAGTATTGGATTACATAGGAGACTTCTTTTCCTCTAAGAAATTCACCCTAGTAGTGCCAGGAGACATTCCTAATGACTATGGATCACTTAAAGTTAATGTCACTGAAGGTCCCCAGAACACTATTTTGTGTCAGCACATCCTTCTGCAGAACCTTTTTTAATTTTTGTGCAAGTGCTCAAGATGGTCCTCTTATGCACAGATCATTGCTCAGCGGGTAACGGGTCTATTGTGATAATATGGTGGAAGGGAAATGCCCAGCTAAGGCTCTGAAAACACCCAGAAATCCTGAAAACTAAACTCCTGATGATTTTTTTTGTTGGAAAGATGATGATTGTAAATTCTGTAGATGCTTATCAGTTTTCTATGTTGAATATTGCAGACACTTTAAATTAAACATAAAATAACCTCCTGAGTACAGCTCTGTAAGTCAGCCAGAGAAAAATGGTTCTGCATTTTGGTGCATGATTTAACCTGATATATGTTTATAAATATATATTATGCATGGGGTTTTTTTTCTCCTTAAATGGTCAAATCACATGGGCTGTCAGGCTGAGGTCTTAACAGTTGTAAGCTATAAATAAACTGAAACCATTTTTTAATGAAAAGATACGAAACAGAGGACCAAACTACTGCCTACACAGGCGGTTTTTAAAAGTACAAATTTAAAACATCTTTAGAAAACTTCTTCTTCAATTATTTCTGAATTAATATACTGTTTCCTTCTTTAAATAACTGTAAACTCATCAGAGTGAATCTACCTGAGCTGATCCTCCGAAAATCAAGAATTTTCCCAGAATATCTAAAAGCCTGGTGAGTGGTACTCATTATCAGTTTGAAGAATTGATTCCAGTAGAAATCCAATATGTTATCTCAAACATGTCTAGCATATCTGCTTCTTAGCTGAGATCTTAGAAAAAGTCTTGATGACACCTTGTACAGAGATGAATTACAACAGGAAATGAAGAGGTTTAAACCCAACGGTTTAAAACTGGTGGCTGTAATTTGACATCTGAATGTGCATTTGGAATCAGTGACAGCTGTGTACTCTTAGCACCTGTGGAACCCAAGCTACCTTAGTTATTAAAGGTTTTAGAGTCAAATCTTGCTATTGATTTTTGCAGGGCTAGGATTTCAGTCTACATGACGAGGGCTAGCTGTTCAAGCTTGATGTTTTTTGGCCCAAAGAACTAAGTTAAAAGGTCTTCCCAGAATCCTTGCTTGTTTATCAGAACCTACTCCATCTCCTGCATACCATCTTAATTTCATTTCAGTTTCCAGTTTTATATGCACTGCAGGGATCTCTTTCTCAGGCAAAAGGCAATATGAGGTGAGAAGAAGAGCATGCTGCCAGCACAGGTATAGGCCTGCATAATGGAGCTGTGACACTCTGAAAGAGGCTTTTCATTTTAACAACTTTTCGAGTGGGGAGCGAAAGACATAATGCAGATGGCATAATTGAAGTGGGAGAATGAAACATTAAGCACGCACAGAAGGGATTAGAGAGGAAGACTTTTAGGGTTATTTAATTTTGGCTCAGTTGTTATCTAACAGTTTTGTCAGGAAAAAATGTTAAAGCTCCTTGCAAGTCCAGAAAAACTAAGGAAGATTATTACCTGCCTAGGAGTATGTAAAACCTTGTAAAAGTATCAGACTTGAGAGAATTTATTCTTTATTATGTGATATCATGTTCTACAAAACATCTTTCCTTGCACGGGTCTCACAGGTCCCCTTTCTTCATTTTTATAGGCTTGTCAATTCTGGGAATGATCTAATAATGATGAGGATTTAAGGTATGTATATGCATTGTACTGAATGCTAATAATTCATGAGCTCTTGGTTTCAAAGATCTTCTCTGTGAAGCTCTGCAGTTCAAAAAGGAATGCCTTAACATAAAAAGGATGCTAAGCCTTATATTTAACACCTAATGAAATCATTAAAGAGAGATGGGGCATGATTGCAAAAGTTAATTTATCAGATCTCTCACATGCCACAAGTATGATGAACAAAGAAGGGAAACTGTAAAAACCTATAAGGTCTTATTAATTGAGGGTAAAAATGTAACAGTGAAGAGATTTCAAAGGTGGACCACACTCTCTCAAGACAAAGGAACCAATTCTGCATACACCTTGCTCAAGGAAAGTCATTCTAAAATCATGGGGAGTTTTGACAGAGAAAAGACTGCAGGATCTAGTAGAAAATCAGGTACACTCAGAGCATTTCTTCTCAATAAGGAGCTCTCGTGTGTGTTAATGACATGAGCAAAACACAGCCGCTCCCAGAGAGCGCTCCATGCCTGTGGTATCGGTTACCTACAGGAACTCCAGGAAGAATACATACGAGGATAAGAAATAGTCGCTCTTTATTCCTGTCAGTAGGTTTTGCCTTTGACTCCACTGATCAATATCAGCCGTGCATTGGTTACTATGGGAATGAGGCTTTCCTGCACTCAATAAACCCTAAGTTCCTTTTTTTACAAAGGTGAGCAAAATACTTTTAAAAGAAGGTTTTATCTGCTTTATGCCTGAGGGACTCTGCAGCCATCACTTTAAAGGTACTCGGACACTTTGAAATGCAGAATATTATGATCTAGCTTTGGGCAAAAAAAGACTTAAAACCATTTGTTTACCCCAAAAATCAATGTCAAATTCATGCAGAAATCCATACGCTCTGTGTGTCTACCCTCTCTGTGTGTCGCTTTACTCATGTGTGCATGCACATATGTGACTGTATGTGAGTGTGTTTGTGTCTATATGCGCTCTACATTCGCAGCTACACAGAGATATAAATCTTGATGTGGATTACCTTTAAGGCTTGAAAACAAGATATTGAAATAAAAAATATCTAACAACACCTTGGCCTCAGCGCCTCGCCTGACCTAATTAATCCATCCTTACAGTGATTTGCGTATTTCTGATTAAAACACTGGGATGAGAAACAACCTAATTTTCACTTTTATTTATGATAATACATTGTTTGATTATAAAATATTTAGCAATGCATTAATGCATATTTGTGGTGGCATATAGTGCCAAGCATATGTGGAATAATATGTATGGTATTTCCTGTATGGAATTAATTTAAACAGAAACTATGATGGATGTGATCTCAGACTACTGCAATGATAGTTCGGTGATGCAACCTTTTCAGAGACTTCACAGGTGAAGCAAAAGAGTGATAGCAAACTGCCACATAAAATGCTGCCAATTACAGCCAATCTATGGCTGTAATCTATAGATGTCTATTCTTATAGACATCTGTACTGCTAATGGACTTATCGTTAATTGGTTTGAAGGATATTAATAGCAAATTAGGCCTTTTTTACCTTTTTTTGTTCATTTATGTTTTACACATTTTTTTTCTCATGTGCTGGTAATAACAGAAGGTAATGATGATGACTTTCTCAACTAAGAAGGAACTGTAAGGGACAGAAAGTTACAGCAGAATCTGTCTGAGTACTTTCTAGACTGCTTTATGGCCCAAAGAGATTTACAGGGTACATAAACGGCAAATAAGTGAAGAGTGTCTAGTCAAAGCAGAGTCTGGGAAAAAGTTCCCTCATGGGCAAAGGAAATAAAATTCCTCATCTCTGTACTGATCCTCACAACTTGAAGCATCTGCTTTTAGGCTGTGAACAAGCTCTGCATTCACTGCGTTTCTTAGTGCTCCTCGATGATCATAGAATCATAGAATAGTCTGGGTTGGAAAGGACCTTCAAGGATCATCTAGTCCAACCCCCTGCAATGAGCAGGGACATTTTCAACTAGATCAGGTTGCCCAGAAGCACATCCAGCCTCGACTTGAGTGTCTCCAAGGATGATGCATCCACCACCTCTCTGGGCAACCTGTTCCAGTATTTTCCCACCCTCACTGTAAAAAACTTCTTCCTCTTATCTAATCTGAATCTCCCCTCTTTTAGTTTAAAACCATTACTCCTCATCCTATTGCATCAGGCCCTATTAAAAAGTCTCTCCCTATCTTTCTTGACAGCCCCTTTTAAGTACTGAAAGGCTGCAATAAGGTCTCCCCAGAGTCCTCCACAGGCTGAACGCAAACTCAACTCAGCCTTTCCTCATAGTAGAGGTGCTCTAACCCTGTGATTATTTCTGTGGCCTCCTCTGGACCCTCTCCAACAGGTCTATATCTTTCCTGTACTGAGGACTCCAGATGGGGTTCTCAAAACTCCACATGGGGTCTCACCAGAGTCAGAGTAGAGGGGGAGAATCACCTCCCTTGACCTGCTGGCCATGCTTTTTTGGATGCAGCCCACGATGATCCCAGCTGCAGTGAGCTCATCTTCTATCAACACCAAAAAAACACCATAAGCTTGAGGCTTGTCATAACATCTCTCTAATCCTACACAAAGCTGAATAACAGCCTAAAAAGAGCCTGCTGTCTTTCTTAAGTCATTTTTGGGAGACAAAAAAAAAAAAAAAAAAAGGTCAAATATGCATCTGTGGGTCTTATAATAAAAAAATCTGCATAGGCTGTCAAGTTTCACATGGCCTCTCATGATAGCTACACACCAGTGGCCAGATCTCAAACTCACACCAAAGAAGCACAAGGGAAAGAACCTTTCCTTAACAACTTGCAGAGAATTTCACAGGTATATGTAACTGTAATACTCAGCAACCCCAAGAAGTATATCAAAACTTAATCCTTTGACTTAAAATCTGGCTGTTAAACCACAGACACACAAATTCATTAGAAGGAAATATGTATCTTTGCTTTCCTCTGCAGTTTTGAGACACAAATCAAGATAGTTAAGCATCACTGCTTGACACCGTAGATGTTTATGCTAGTTTTATATTATGAATTCTTTAAAAGACTTAAAAGGACATCTTTGAAGAGGAAAAAAAAACCAAAACAACAAAACAACGAAACCCAAACCACAAACAACAAAACCCCCGAACAAACTAGAGATGTTGGAAGAAATTCAGAACTGAAGTTGCAAAAGAGTTTATGCAAAACCAACTTGGGGAGGACGCTCACTTTTGTTTCACAGCTTGCCAAATTAATGGGACCAAAGTGAGTGCTTAATCAAAGTCAATATTGGCTTGCTGACTCTCAAGAAACAATCTAAAAGTGCTTTGGGGGCTCTTTCTATGTTCATTATCTTTTCCTGTGTCAGTTGGTGTCTCTAATGATAGACGAAGAAGCACTTAAAATGTCTCTACTCAATTCTCCTCACTACTGAAATCTCAAATTAAATACTTATCAAGAAAAAAAAATCATATTTAGAATGAGATCGTGACACAAAGATCTTCTGAAAAACAGCCTAGGATAATTCAGCAGCCCCACTGGATCTTGCATTTAGAGCAGTCTGAAGTATTCAAGTGACTCAGCAACTCAGTGGTGGGTAATTTACAACTCACTCCTCTTTATGAGCCAAACTGCTAGCTTACAAACTAACGCGCTTCTGCATCAACCTTTGCTGAATGCAAATGCACTGCACCCAGCTCAAGCAGATGATGTCAAAATTAGTTGTTTAAAACTAAGGGCAAAACATTGAAATACTTCTCTTTTGGCTGATTGAAGATAACTCCATTTAGCTGGTTGGCATTATCCAAGATCAAGGTATTGCTCAAAGCAAGCAGGGTCAAATGGAAATTTCATTTACAGAGTAGAAAATATAATGAAAAGTATCATGATTTTCTAAGGTACTTGAATGAAAATATCAGATTAAAATAAATTTTAATGCTATAGAAAACGAGTTAGGAATTTTAGAGGACAAAAAAACCAGACAATTTTGAAGCAGAAAAGTATTCCTGGAATAAAGTTGCAAAAAATAATATTAGCAAGTAAACATTTAATTTTATGAGCATCCACCATGAAGAATCAAGAGCACAAAATCTGATTCACTTGTAACAAAACCAAATCCAAACAGTGCTTTAGTGCTCTACTACTCAGTCCTGATTTTAAATGGCTTACTCAAGAAATTAAATTAAAACCCATTCTTTGAGTATGACAGTGGGCAAGAGAATCTTGTCCCACATTTAAAACACCAAAGACTTACTCTGGAAGTAGGTACTATTGCTGCATTTCCTAGTCTTACACTAACAAAACATTTCTTTTTAAAAAGAGGTGAATGAATTCAGTGAATGCCCAAGAAGAAGGTTTTTTTCTGTAAGGAAAAATAAAGTTCAGATTTTATTCTAAGAATTCAAGGCTAGCTGATCTCATATATAGGCCAACGGGAGGCTTACCAGGTTAAGAACTTAAGGATTTGAACCTGAAGTATCATTTCATGCTAATACAATATAGTTTGTTTTTTACACAGAATGTGTATGCAATTATGTTTAATTTGATTATAAATTTTCCTTCTTGAAGTAAAACACTAAACCTTAGTTGCACTAGAAGGACATGCAACATAAAACACCGGCCACATACGTACTTAATAATAGTGGGCATAAAAATACTAATTAAGATAAAACATTATATCAGAGTACCTGCAATAAACACAAATTAATAAACCAATCAGAAATGTGAGCACCTTCAGGAAAACAGTAACATGCATCATATAATCTCATGGAGATAAGTAAGGGATGTCTAATGTGATTTTCTTTTTTTTTTTTTAATGGACCAGATAATTTGGGGCATAACTAGGAAAAGTCTCTATAAAGACTGCAGACTGTAAAAATGCACATATAATTTGTAAGAATTGGTATCCTACCATAAAGAGAGGGCATGGACTCAGCAACTTCTGGGTTTGAAGCCCTTCCAGAAAGGGTTGCAGAAGAATATGTTTTGTTGGCAACAGCTGGCAATACTCTAAATGATAATATGAAAGAAGAATACACATCCATCTCTAGAGACAGTAGGAAGAAATATCTTTAAAAATTAGCGAAAGTAGCCTTTCTCCTTCAAAATATGTACTAGCATTTGAAATATACAACCTCAATAACTGCTCCATGCTCATTAAATGCTGTTCAAACAGAGTAAACTGCCTCACACCGATACTTTTTGATGGGCATAAAGAGCACTTTCATAGGGAACTTAGGTGTGTTTCACACCACAGTGACCAACCAAGGCTTGGTAAGTTATTGCCCATTAGGAACTGCTGGAACAAATGAGAAGTTAAATATTCTGTCCTTAACCACCAAAAGAGTCTGAAGCAGCTGATGAGAAACTGAACATGAGCCGGCAGTGTGCACTCGCAGCCCAAAAAGACAACTGTATCCTGGGCTGCATCAAAAGGAGCGTGACCAGCCGGTCAAAGGAGGTGATCCTGTCCCTCTACTCTGCTCTCGTGAGACCTCACTTGGAGTACTGTGTGCAGTTCTGGTGTCCTCAACATAA
>JANHGB010050316.1:0-14498 GCA_026283785.1 Coracopsis vasa | reverse complement strand
TTAGCTCAGCTCTTTTATGCTTAGAAAATAAAAGCAGGATTATGGAAAGGGTTTGTTTTTTATCCTTTGTTTTAATTTAGAACACTTTAAGTTGAACATATTACATTTGCTTTGTTTGATTTGGGGGCAGGGAGAGGCAGAATTGCCTGCATGTCTTCAAATAAATGAGGTACATTCAAAGACTTCACATCCTTCTTAAATTTTGGGGCCCAGAACTGCACACAGTATTCCAGGTGATGCCACAGCAGTTGAATCTACTGCCTAACATTCTCTCTTGCTCAGGAATCAGTGTCTGAAATTCCCCCTTGGGAAATCTGCTAAGATGATCTCTCAGTACTACCCCTCCCACTGTAAAGCCACGACTCCTTTCTCTGGGCTGAATTCTTAGATGGAAAAAGGTTAAGGCTTCATGTCTTAACAAACACTCATAAAGGATTGCACAAATACTACATGAAGCTATATGCTCTCAGAAGAAACTGAGAAGACATACAGAAGTTCATTTTAATACCTGGCATCATTCTGGCAGCAGAATCGCATTAATGATATTTATGCATACATGTGACGTATGACATACCTTCCGCACAACACAAAGAAATACAATTTTTGAAAAACAACTTTCTGTCAGATTCCTCTATGATGACACTAATATGGACCACGGAATCAACTGGCTATTCCAATTAAGATTTAATAAGGTGGGAATTAAACACACACCCTTCCTCTTGGTTTTTATACTTTCAAAAAGCCTCACTGTAGCTCAATGTTTCACAGAATATGAGTTTTTATTATTCTCGAATTCTTAGTAAAAGCAAGTGCATTCTTATCAGATTAATTAAACCTTTCTCCCACTGTCTTAACTGGATTTGACTTTCAATATCTGCTAGCACAGAGAATTATTTTATATTAAAGAAATAATTAATTTTTAGCTATTTTTTTTCTCCTAGCTGGTACAAAATACTCTTAATCTACGTATCCTTGAAGAATGCGTTTTCTGAATGTAACTTCCTATTTTATTTCCTATCAAACTACAGACCAGGTAAAATGTATCATTCTCTGTGAAAAGATACACATTTTCCTAACATGTTACAGTGATCAGCTGGTGCACCTGATGTCCAGAGGGTCCAGCTTTGAAACTGCAAGCAAGAGAAAAGATTCCCATGTATCAAAACACAAACATTATACATGCTAGCTCAACCAAGTATTTGCTAAAAGAAATCTTTATATATCTTACACGAAAATAAAAAACATAATTACAACATTGAAAGTTAATGTCCAGACCCTTACATCCACCTAGTCATCAAGGTAAAGAAGCTGTGGCACAAACTGCAGTCCAGCAGAAAAAGAAAGATTTTAATAAAAAAGATACAAACTAGATGTAAACATCAGAGACTTCTGTGTCAGGGAAATGAAGAAAAAATCACTATGGTAACTCACTAATTTTTAGTTCTCAACCTAATGATCATCTGAGGAAATAAAGAAATACCATTCCGATATGGTGTACAGATAAAAATGTCACAAGATGGGCATTCTTCTTTACCCAAAAATAGCAGCCTCATCCTGCCAGTTATTAACGCTTACATAAACAACTCTCTCAGTTAATGCCAAAAAAAATAGCATTAAAGCAAGAAGCATCAATTCAGTAAAAGTTACATGTTATATGTAATATATAAATATATATAATGTATATATTATATAATAAATATATATAATATATGTTATAAATGCTATAATGCAACTTATTGATATATCTGATCTCTTTTAGTTCTTTTCTGTCTTGGGCACACTAAGACAGTGGAACTTGCTTTTTCATTTTGAAATGGTATTTTGAGAAACTTTAGCATTTACATTTATTGATGGCATATCAGAAACATCAATGCTAAAACTCTACCTTTGCCAGTGTGAGACAAAGACACCCACATCTCCCTGCGTATTTTTCAGGCATTAGTGATAGTAGACAGCATGGAAACTGGAACGCTAACAATCTTTCTTCATTTAAGACTTTTCAAGAAATTTCCTTATTTGAGAATTTCTCAGTTTTGTTCATTCAGAAGCTGTCATTATGCAATTTTCCATTATTTCATGGAAATATTTGATAAAATTATTTTATGCAAATAATTCTTGGTCTACAGATAGACTGAGTGGACTTAAACATGCACTAGTTACACTGACCTGAAGAGAAATCACATGGGGGTTATGAGGTTTTTTGTCATCTTTCTGTTGTTCTAGTTGTCATTGGTTTTAATTCTGCAACTGGCCAAGAGAATATTACTCATGCTAATAGTGATATTATTATATGCCCCAAATTTTTTGTTTAGAATTAATATTTCTGGAAATACACTAAACAATCAAGTCACTGACTAAAATGTTCATTGAAAATATATATTAAAAGAACACATTCTGTTTTTTCTTAGATGACAAGTTTTAACTTCAGACACTACTGTAAATATAGATTCGGCTTTGGAACTGTCTTGCCAACCTATGCTCCTTCTACAGTTCATTAGGATTCCTAAGGGTACACCAGAATGATGTGCCTAAATAGCTCATAGGTTTTGAAGCAAAGGAAAAGTACTTCATGTTAGTTTCATAACTCTGTCAGTCTTACAAAACATCTGTATTATCTGATACATAGAATGAAACCAAATTATGCGCAGATGTAATTCCACTTAAAAAGACCAGGAGCCAGGTAAATATCACCTAGAACATAATTGTAACTAAATCTGGTATTGGTATGAATTGTACTGTTTTTCATGTTATATGTTTAATGAAATATGAAAAAATAAATAACCTGGCCTATTTCTGTGTTAATGCTACATATTTCATAATGCAGTCAATAGCTACTCAGACAGATGAAACTACTGTTTTAGTTATGAAAAGAATATTGTTAGAAATGTAAGCTGACTAACTTCATGTGGAATGATACTCTTTCAGTCATTACAAAAGCTAAGCTTTAGGCCTTTTATTTCAAGATGTTCTCCATTTATTAGGGACATAGATTAATAACTGCATGTGCGAGGTAAGATTAAATCATATGCCTCTCATAGAGTGCACCTGTATTTAACAATTCGCCTTTTTCAAGTGGCATGCAATAGATGTGTTCCTCCCTTCAAAGTTTTCTTCCTATGTAAAGGAACTGTTTATCAGATGCTGGTCATTTGCTGGGCTCAGGCCAGAACACCAACTACAGCACAGCAGGCCAAGTTAAAAATTTTAATTGCACACTTAAGATCAGGATTAAGTTCTACTCAATTCATCAGGCCTTCAGCCACTGTTTCAAGACACAGATATATATCAGCATGACGAATAAAAGCCCTCTGCTGTTTAACTGAGCCAGTGAAGAACAGAATGAGGCACTGGTTTAATCAAGAGGACAGTAAACTACTGGAATAAATATCTGTCCGCAAGAGAATTAAATAATCAAAGAAATTGAACAATGTAAATTAAATTAATTATTGAAATAATTACTTTGGCATTGTATTTTCAGTGCAGATATGTTGTCCTCAAGAAACGGTATAAAATTTCTTTGCAAGTGATGAACTGCTAAATCATGTTCACATCTCAAAAAGCACCCAGTTGGAAACAGTTTGAAAATAGTGTATATGTCTGCACTATTTCTTGTAATATCATTTTATATGCTTGTGCTAGGTTTTACAGAACAAATATCCATTCAAATGATACAACTACAAAGTATTCGTGACGAACTTTCCTAGATGTGCAACTGATTTCATATCTGATAACTCATATAAGACTCCTTTAGATCCAAGCTCACATCTTTTAAAGTGTACCAGCAGGATTTTTTAATTGAAAGCTGTATTTTTATGCTTTTGCAGCTGGCATTGGAAATTTCCTGTGAACATGAACAAACCATACTTATTTAAACCTAGTACTCAAAACCAATTGTATTAACAATTTTGTATGTGAATGTTGCTTTACATGTAGTCGAACAAAAGAGAGTAAGTTTGTACCTCTTTATAAGGAGATAAATCATTAAAAAAAGTGGAGCAGAAAAAATTAAAAGAATAAATATTGAGGCTAAAATTTCACAGGGCGTCATTAGACATTAAAGAATCTGTAACTAAATAAATACTTGGATCTAGTGCACAATCAAGTTGCATTATTTCCTTGAATTACCAAGTTGTGTGCAAAGCAAGTGTTAGATAAAAAATCTATGAAAGAAAAAAAAAAGATAGATATATATATATATAGTTGTTCGAATTTCATACACTTGGCTTTCCCTCTCATTTTAAGTGGCTGAAAATACTGTATTTTCAGCTACAGTTGCAAGTGATGAACTATTAACTCATGTTCATTTGCCTTGTTCTTTCAACCACAAATCCTTACTCTCACCTCCACCACATATTTTCTACACCCTCAGTTAAACCAAATGACTAGTCCATGATTCATGTTCCTGGACTCATGAAATAGCAGAAGCATCTGACAGGAGAGGAAAGAATAGGTATATGCATAGGCAAAGGGTCAATTACAGGCTCTTAAACGTAATAAATTAGAGTCAGAGTAAAATCATTACTATTTAATATTCTAGCGTATACACAGGGACTGAAAATGTGACTTGGAAAGAAGTCTTTTAATTATTTCACTTTGTGCATTATTTTTTCCCAGTATTCTCACCTTTGTTCCCGAATGACATGGGAACACATTTCAAGCACTTAAAGTTGTCTGAAAGTACTAGTGCCTACTTCTATCTAATAACTCTTTTACCTCTCTGTTTACTTTGTAGAACATGTTTATTAGAGTGTACCTTGTATGCATTTATATAGGACCATGTAGGGTGACTTTATTAAACTGCAAATAGACTACCTCCTCATTTTCAACAATACCAAAACACTCTGCCTACTCAAGGCAGATACTTGACAATTAAGCAGGTTTTTTTCTGCCAGGTTATGGTGCATGGAATAACATCTGACCTTACCTCTCCATTCTCCAGAGGATGGATTTTGGAATAATAAGAAGTGCAGATGACTTCATCATCTTTTATATAGGATGGTGTTCCAGGACGGGGATAAATGTTGTAACGTGTCAGGCACTCACTGTCTGTTATAGCATAATACTGCCAGGGTTGATAGTCTACACCATCCAGCGAACGCTCTAATATCCAGTTCCCAGGTCGAGGTGAGTTAGCTGCTTTCACAATAACATACGCAATCTGAAAAATCTGAAAAATAGATGAATTGTTAAAATATATATAAATACATAATTAAAAATTCTGATTTCTTAATAGCTACCAAACTAAGAACTGAAAATATGATAATGTTTGATTTTTGATATTTTTTTTTTTATACAAAATGCAATGTGGCCTCAGATTCCACTGACATTCTTTAATTGCAGAAATAAATTCCCCACTGACTTCTCTGAAAAAGATTAGTTGCCAATAGAGACTTTGGAAATAGAATTAAAAAGCACTCCAAATTCCACATAACTTAGCAGGTAATTGCTAAGCTGCATTTTCAGCCAAATGTTTGCAAAGTTTGTTTTCAAGTGTTTTCAATTTGTAGAAGTAGGTTTGTTTCTGTAAGTGTATTTATAGACATCTACTTTCTGCAATGTTTAAGAGTTGCCAAACTGTCACAACTTTATCACTGTTAAGAAAAACACTGGGTTTAGCTATTGAAAAGTAATCACATCATGCTGAAATCATTCTAGGAAACATCTTTAGTTCAATCACATGACTCGGCACTGTGGCCATAAACAAGCTTTATAGGACAAAGACATATGAAATACCACTATAAACAGAATGGAAGCATGTAATCAATGCTCATTATGGTCCATTTCACCTGCCTATTCAATTGATTTATCAAGGTTTATTTCTGTTTACAGGCTTTCTGGAATGCAAGCCGCAAACAATATACTTGCAGAACGACATAAGTTAATGACATAGTTTTATTTTGGTTTGGTTTGTTTTTTTCAACCTAATAACATCTAGGTGCTACAGAGGTAGAACTGAAGCTAAGGAAAGAAAACAGCTATTTCCATTAGAAAAAAACAACATACAAAAAGTTAGTATTTTTAAGATGCAGTGCTGTGAGTCTGCGCATGAGGATGCCAAAAGGTATCATGGAGAGAACAGTGTTGACTGAATGCTTAAAATTTTCTATATCAGGTAGTCATTGTAAAGAAGCTGCATGATTCAGACTTAGTCCACACAAAATCTATTGTGAATACTTATCAATCACTAACACTGGTGAAAGAAAATCCTACATTAACTGATGAAAAAAACAGTAAGAACATTCAATTTTTTTTAATAACCACCACTATTATTTTAAAATACAAATTATGTTAAGTGGTAGAGTATTGCAAATACTACAGTACATTTGATGATGGAGGCAAAGATAATGTGTATCTCCAATTATCATTCCTGCCTTCTGCGTAGATGCTGAGAACACAGTAAGATCCACAATAGCTTCAGTCAGGAAGTCTGATTTGACTTTGACTAAGCAACCAAAGTTTTTCAGTGGGAATAAGAAGTGGGTGAGGCTGTATTTCTTTTGAACTGAAAAACATATGCATAATTGTGCATTCATGGAGGATTATCTCAAGTTATCAAGTTAATTTTCTTTGATAGCATATAATAAAATATCCAAAGACAGGGAGGAATCTGTGTTTCACCCCATTGTTTCAATGTGAAACATACAATCACTTGACCCGTGTTTCACAAATGCCATTTCCTCACTTAAACTCATTTATAGATATACTCTATTGTGGACATAAATAACTGTAACTGTAACTATACAGGATCAGTGTCACCAATACTGTTTACAATAAACAGAGAAAACCACAGCATTAATATAGCTCTCCAAACTGTTCCCCTTCAGTTAAGCTTTTTGAAATGACACCAAATAGCTGGAGTGTTTAATTATTTACTATTTCCTAAGGGAGGCAACGAGCAACAGCTATATTTTAAAGAACTAGTTTATCATGAGGGTTTTTTTGTACATTGTCCTTTGCATGAATAAAGAATCCAATGCACAATGTAAACTGGTTTTTACATCAGCACAATCTAGTCAAACCACATAAACCCTTTCAGCTCCAGATATTCAGAATAGATATTACCCTCTAGAGTACTTCTAAATACTTTTTTAAAAGTAAATAATTCAAATAAGTGTTTTACCTTGAGTTCTCATAATAAGGCTATCTCTTATATGTTGAATGAATAAGAAGTAATGTTAAACACATTGCTAGGGATTCTGCTGTGGACAATCTGTGCTTTAGGGCACAGCTAACAATAAATTCATAATCTTACATTTTTCATACATAGTTTCCTTTGCAAAACGTCACAGAAGATTCAGTGTTAAATACAGCCAAAAAAACCCCATTTAGATCTGCAAACATCTTGGATGCATTGGCTTTGTGAGGCCAAGAGGCATAATCAACAGGAAGTCTTCTTTTGTTTGCTTGCTTTGATATACTAGGCTGTGTGGGAGAGTGAAACTTTCTGCAGTGACTTTTCAAAGTAGACTAGTTCAATGACATTTCCTGCACATTCTGCTGAAGATGTGTTTGAAGTTGCATTTCTTGCCTTCTGGGATAGTGTACTGTTTGACTGCAATTTATTATATACCTTTGGCTTTGATTATTTTTAGTATACTTTGTAAATGAAACTGTACTAGAATTTTATTTAAAAATCAGTGAAGAGGAAACAGCATATTGCAGGTCATAAGAGGGTGAACATAATTCTGCTCAATCTGAACTTGTCAAGGAAAAAAGCTTGTTAACATAAATAAAACAATACATATGAAGAGCTTTACAGTTTTCTGCCTGATCCAGACTACTACTACTGTCTCAGCCTCTGAGAGTTCCTGTAGTGGCTTCTCCAAAAGTACCGAGCTATCTGCAACCCACTGACATATGAAACACTCTTTTTTTCTCTTTCAAGTTTCTATTAGTGAGTGGAACTGAAAGACTGCTTTGTATAAAACAAAACTATTTCCTGGGCAGAGAAACTAAATTCCAGAATTTTTATATGTAGGTAGGCAATTAATGCGAATTGCAGTCAAGGGAAGATGACCAAGCACATGCACCAAAAACACGATCTGACTGATTGATATTATTCCTGATCTTTCTCACTAAGTGTAATGTACCGCTAAGTTTAGCTGTATTTGTTTCCACAACAAAAAAAAGGTGAACCTGCTCAGCTTTCTGGAGCCAAGTTTCCTAGCACTTTTAACACTGAGCTGCTGTTACCACAGGGAACAGCACGATGGAGCATGCCTGGTTTACTTTTCAAATAGCCGGCACATGTCAGTTGATGTTCTAATTGGACAATCTTAGAATACATCTGGTTTTGTACAAGTCCCATAGAATGCAATCTGGAAACCGAAGTTTGCTGATACACATGTGAAAACAGAGCAATACCAAGCTGCCTAGTAGCACATAATAGACCATTAACACAGCTGCCAAAGTGCAGCTGGCTCTTTTTTTCTACTTGCTCTGCTCATGTGACTGTGGTGTAATTATGGGAGTGGGAGGGAAATAGTCTAAATAGTCCTTTAAGCCTTTCCCAAATTATAGACAACATAATCCTCAAGATGAAAAACAAAATGAGTCTTGGGTCTCATTTTCACTGGTAATTTTCTCAGCAGTGCGATCTGCAAAGCACATATTGTGAGAAACGGTTCCATAAGTTATAGCACTCTATATCCTTATGAATGCCTCATAAGACATAGAAAAGTGCATCCTAGTACACAGGATAATTTGCTACACTAATATTATTCAGATAAGGCTGAAGCGAATCATTAATCTGCATAGGGTTAGCTAGTGAAGCAGGAAATCCCATTGTGTCTGACTCCCACCTGTGCTTCTATTTAAAAAATAAATCCTCCAGTTAAAAACCGTTCATGTAAGTCAGAATATCATCAAAGGAAAAGTACAGTACCATGCAAGTCTACAGAAATATTTAAATTTCATTTTTTCAGCAGAAGAATGTAATAACTTTAATGGAGGCTTCTATCAGCAAACTGTGTATCTACTTATTTTCCATAATTATATTATGTTGTTTATTATTTCTCCAGTTCAGTGGTCAAGTAAAATGGCATTCTTTTATTGAGAAGAGTGCAGAATTTGGAAAAAAGGTTTGTTTCCTTACAGGCTGGCATAAATACTGTTAAAACTTGTGGTCTTAAACATGCCATAGATTTATTTAACCAGTCATTTAAAAGCGCTGTTGGGGACCACAAAGAAGTGCAGACACCTCTTGTCCCAGTGTGAAATTCATTTGAAAGAGTCAACTGGGAAAGCTATCTCAGAACACCCTGCAGGCTAACAAGGGTTACTGGCTACAGGAGTGTATAGCTCATTAGGAGAAACAGAAAAAAGAACATTTTTAGACTATGTAAACTTTATTATGGCAGGTGTTAGGGGGATTGTGTAAATGGATGACAGTTACTATGGAACATTTACGGGAGGAAGAGTGGGGAAATAAATAGATTAAGGTGACTCATGGAGGAACAAGTATAAGATATAGAAAAAAGGAGATGAAAGGAACCAGTTGACTGTCCTGATTTTGATCACTGAATTCTGTCCAATTTTCTCATTAAATTCTGTTCCTATCTTCAGTTTAGGTGTGCTCCCTCTATGAGCGGGTATGAGTGAACAAGAGTTCACTTCAACCTTGATTAGCCAGCAGGTAGAAGAGGTCTGAGTACCAACAGTTCGAGTAGAGCTGCAAAGCTCCAAGGCTCTGCTGTTTGGGTGACAGCAACTGGAGACACCAATGAGATCTGTGACCAGTCAGTGGGTAGATTATCTAGGGTGAGCTACTGAAGTGTTGTATGTTGTGTATGTATCCATAGATGCACATACACACACATACCCCTAGGAGACTTTAATCCTCATCTGTAGAGGAAGAATAGGGTGAGGCTTCTGCTGTTTGTGTTCACGTGCGTGCTGATAGGGCACTGTGGTCTATCTATTTTGCTCTGTGCAGCCGTGGGTTGTCCTTCACTCTCTCAGAAATACAAACTCTGCTTTGCTACGGTCTAAACATGAAGGCAGAACCACAACAGCCTTGCATCCATCAGGCTACCAGATGCAATATCTTCTAGTACCTAGGATGACCAACAATCAGGAATCATAGATCTAAACAAATTCTCAATGCAAAACAGTGTTCCTCAATCATTAACTTCTATCTTTACACTCATGCATAAAATCAACTGGCATACGTCCAGGACATCATGAATCTCAAATTCCAGTATCACATTTTCACTATTTTTCTTTTTGGAATAGCCTCTCCTACAGGCTTCAGACATGAAACAGACCTAATCCAACTACTTCTGCTAATGAGCTAAAGCAGAGGTTTTGTGAGTTTGAGAAAGAGCTCCTCATTTCTCCGAGGCTGATATAAATTCCTTATGATTCTGTGTGCTCAGGTTTATTTCAATTCACATACACTGTTATGGATTATTACTTGTGTCTAGTATGTATGAAAGACAGCAGACAGGTTTGATGCAAACATTTTCAAACAACTGGCTATTTAAGAACAACTAACCTTCTCATTTTACTCTAACATCCAACTTAGACAGAGAAAAAGCCTAATTTAGAAGCAGAGTGGCTCTCCAGATTTCTCAAACGACCCTCTAGCACATATCTATCGATCGCTGTCCTGAGAGACAGTGGCCCTGGTTTCAAACATTCTCCTCACAGTCAGAAATTCTGTACTTGAAAATGTTGGCATGGAGAAAAAAAAATAAATTTGCTTAGCAGGATTCAGCTAATATCAATTTAGAGAGCTGATCAGCTCCCTGCCATGCTGCAGTTTGACTTCTAATGACAATGCCTCCTCTGTTCATTTAAGCTGCTTCCAACTGAAATGCTGCTACCAGATAGGGAATTTGGGCTGAAACTTGCACACACTTGATTCCAACACAGGTTTTTTTCCCATAGTGTTGTAAACAATTCTGGTTACTAGATAGCAGGTCATCATTTGTCCCAGAAAAATTGTAGCTATGAATGTTGTCCAAAATAAGATGTCCATAGCATTTGGTGAGTAAAACTGTGAAGGACTTTACCACAGCAAACTTTGAAAAGCTCTAAGGTTAGTATCTCCAAATGAAGTCATGTTTCAGTTAGAAATCTTCTATCTTTTCTAATTAGACAAAAAATCACTCATATAAAATACTCAGTCCAATTCTATTAATACCTACGGAACATGCATTTAAAAAAAATTGAAAATACCTCAACATAGAACAAGGTCGGCTTTCTCCCTCCCCTGTATATAACTGCTGGAGAGGCTGCAGCTTCTTTAAGAATATGTTTATCTCCTTGAGAAAAATAAATCCCTTATTAATACCTCTCAACTTTTGCTCATGCTATAAGTAAAAGATGATTATAACTTGTGCCATTTACTAAAAAAAAAAAAAAAAAAAAAAGTCTATTATAAGAGTGCACTTTATAAAATTCTCGAGTTGTGCAGCTGCTGAATATCTAGGTTACATTAAGCCAAACGGAGGGAGTCAGTACCTGTAAAGTTTCTGGCAATGTCAACTTTGTACTTTGTAATTTTCTCTGCTGGTTTTCTCCCACTGTTCAGTTGTTTGTGAAGGCCTCAAAAATAGCTGCTTTTTGTTGACCATTTTTGCTGCACATCATTGGCCTAGCGTACACCAAAATTGAGGGCTTAAGTTAGTAATTTCTTTTCACAGTGCTTTCAAATAATAGCAGAAAGCAATTCCTTTTCTGTTTATTTCCTAAGTAAGTCTAATCACTTCTTTCCATTAAGAGAGAGCATAGCAAGGAAAGGAAAACTGAAGGAAATGCCAATATGCAAACCCTTCTTCTTCAAACCTAGGCAATAGAAGAGAAAAACAGAAAAGGTGGTTCTTCTATTTTGGTGCTAAAACACCCCTAATTTTTTTTCTTCCTTGATCCAAGAACTGGTGCTGAGCTAAGGTCCCGTAGTGTTGAGAGTAGCCAGGGTAAAGTGTTCTCATTTCCTTCAATGAGGTTTCAATACAGCATCCTCTCACAATCTGCACAAAGGACCTATCTGTTCCTTTAGTTTAAGAAGAAAAGTACTATCAATCACAGCCATATTTTTTAACTCGATTTAAAAGTTCTACAATGCACAAACCTTGAAACCTAAACATTTAAAAACTATTCTCAATCTCCTCACCTATTACAGACTCATACCAAGTCTTTACGTTTTAATTCCACAATGAGAATATTAATTTTAACATAGATAAAACTATTTAGTCACATGCATATTCTTATGCACTATTCCCGTATTTCCTAGAGAACACTTATTTGTCTTATAGAATCATAGAATGGTTTGGGTTGCAGGGGCCTTTGAAGATCTAGTCCACCCCTGCTGCCTTAAGCAGGGACATCCTGTACTAGAGGCTGACTGCTTGGTAGTTCCCAGGGTGCTCTTTATTAGCCTTTTAAAAATAGGTGTGATAATCCCTTTTCTCAAATCACTGACTGCCATGGCTTTTCAAATATGATGGAGAGTGGGTTAGCAACTACACCAGTCAAAATCCTCAGGACCCTGGGATATATCCCATCAAAGCTATTAATATTTCTTTTTTGTATGACAGTTAAAAATTAGTGCAGCATGGTCACGTTGCACTAATTTTATCAATGTGAAGTTAAAGATCTTTTTCAATGCTATGGTTTCTTGACTTTTCTGCAGAGTGCTTTATAGTATAGCAATATTTACTTGTTACTTAATGAGGCAACATCTGCTATCAACCTTGTAGAGAGGGATACAAAGAAACATCTGAAACTGTTGCACTGTTAGCAGGGAGCATGCTCTGCATTATCAACATTTGAACCTTTAATGTTTCCCTGCTGAAACCTTCACAAGCTTTTACTTTGAGTTGTCTGGAAAAGGACATGTTACTCACCAGATATAACGTATGATCACCTTGAAGAACTATGATTTTGATTAGATCTTGACTGTAAGCTCTTTGAGGTTAAATAGTTGATCCTAAAATGAAATAGGCATGCACTAACTTATACCCGTTCCCTAAACATAATGTTCTCTCCATCTCAATCTGGAAATATTGTGCAATATGAACAACTTCAACAATGAAAATATGAATAAAGTAGTAACTTAAGCCTTCAAATAAAAAAGATATTTTTCCAAAATATTTTCATCCGTTCGTTTGCTTCTTTCTTTTCTTCTTTTCAAATACACCATGCTTCATTTTGGTGATTAAAAATGCTTAAAGATTTATTCTGGCAGTGATTCTAAGCTATTTTATGTCACTAAATTTTGGAAATTTCAAAAACATACACAAGTAAGGAAGAAAATGGAAAAGAAATGAGATTCTAAACCTGATTTCCAGATCAAAAAAGTGTTCAGTTTTAATTTTTGCTATCAGTTCTTAAAACTTCTGAAATTACCCTGAGAACTGTTTTAGATGTGAATATGTTGGTTTATGTCATAGCAGTGGATACATGGAATATAAAAAGTGAATTATTATATGTATAGTTCCATCTCACACCCATTTTACAATCAGAATTTACTTGCAAATAATTAGAAGACATACACAGTATGACTCAGAACCAAGCAAAATGTTTATCTTCACCATGAAGTTGTACATGTTAGGAACAGACCAAGTCTCTGTTTTTCCATGCTATGTAGCTGAGGGGATTCAATACACGACATTCTCTTGAGTTTCTTCAATCACTTAGACGACATTAGCCCAAATCAAACAAAACCAGCTACATTAATGACTGTTTTTACTGACTGTCTAAACTACATCATTGATAAATAAGTCTCTAAGTGCTTCCACAGAACATGTGACCTGCGAGCCATGGACTTCACAGAGCACAAAGAGAGAGTGAGAGAGTAATTTTGTCATTATTACATTCAATGAAAGGAGCGTATATGCATATATTCATTCCTCATTTTTCAGGACACGGGATGATTATATGCACCCCCAAGGTGTATCTAAACATTTATTTTGTTCCCATTAGTATTTTTTCCTAGAGTGGTTTTATATCCACCAACAAATCAAGACCCCTGCACAGATAAGGAAAAGCTTTTGGCAAGTCAGATTCAATGATTTCAACCAAACTCAGACCTACTGTGCACACTATTAATGCCAGCAGCATTTTACCCTGTACCACATATTGCTATCTGAACACATTTACATCTTGCTAGCTTAAAGAAAAGGCAATTAAAAACAACCTTAACCTTATTTCATCAAATGATTTTATACTGGCATTATATTGCAAAGCACTACATATTTTTATGACAGGGTACTTTCTTGTTATTAGGAATTGTTCCTTCTCCCTTAAATCTTCAATTACACACAAAACTTTACAAAACATAAATTAGTTAATTAGTAACCTACCTCAGGTGTCCTTCTGTTATGACACTTTCCATCAGGTGTACTACAGAATCTTGTAGTCCATCCTGTAGCATTGAACTTACTTTTCAATAATAATTTTGTGATAAATGGCTGGCACAACAGAAGCATTATTTCATGACCACCATGGCATGACATATAAAGGGATCATAAGATTCTCAGTTGAACAGATTT
>JANHGB010050315.1:33670-48778 GCA_026283785.1 Coracopsis vasa | reverse complement strand
GTGGAAGGCCACAGAGGATGGAAGCCCTTTGCAAAACTCCACAAGTTCCAGTTCCAGTTAAGGGGACAGAGAAAGGGTGCCTGTTTGGAAAGTTTCCCATGGAACTGCTCCTTCTGCACTGCCTATGCATCATTCTTTCCTTGGCTTCGTACCATAACCACTGCAAGAGAGCAAATCAGATGTTTCTTCCTGGAGCTCTCTAAAGTGACCCAAATCAGGGCAAACATAAACACAAAATAGTTTCAAAGGGTATTTGTATGTAACAGCAGGAAGAATAATCAGAACTTCATTCAAAATTCAACACCTTAGTGATGTTTAAGATAAGTAAAATTTGTTTTCATGCTGAGTTATATGAGATTCTGGACTATACCATGAGCACCATATACAAAGGAAAACAGAAATGAAAGGTAGGGGAATGCACGAGTCTGAACAGTCAGCAAAGAATTGCTAATAAAGCCCTAAAGATCTCAATTTCTACTTGTACTTAAACAACTGTAAAGTCATAGTGAGCTTACAAGCAAGAACAGAGTGAAAAAAGGGCTGATTTAATCTCATTCTTTGGAAACCTGGACTATTTTATTCAGCATTGAAACTATTGACAGCAAAATTTTTGGGAAATATACTTTATCATTAGGTATGAATGTTGCTATGTGACTAAACAAGAGATTTCAGATATTGTTGTCTGAACTTCTAAGAACAATAGTATACTCTCACTGTAAAAAGCAGATTGCAATCTGATCGAATCGGAAGTACAGTAATATTTTACCATGGCATGTTATCTATGAATAATAGAAAATTTGTGGGAGCTAAAAAGTAAATAATTGCTTCAGATATACTGAATTTCATGTCATGTAGTCATTGTTAAACTTTCAGAAAACATTAACTCAAGAGTATGGTACCCTGTTATGCTAAGCATAAATGCCACCAAACATCTAGAACAGATATGAATATGCCAGTTTTTAACTGTGTGAAATAGTTGTACTACACGAAATGTAACTTTAAGAAATATGTAATTTAAGCATGAATTAACAATTTTTAATGCTGTTATTTGAGCAAAGTGATAAAAAGTACAAATTGGTCACTATAAAAATAGAGGGGTGTTCATAAAAAACTGTTGGAGAAATGTGATTCAGAGGCGCATACAAAAAAAAGGCCAATGGCATCTAGGTCAATGCATGACAGTGATACTTGGCTAGACGTTAAGACTCTTAAGTTTAGATTTTTATATTTAGAAATATACAGACATGCCTATGGCCCCATTATAGCTGATGGAAATCTAAGCAACACAGTTGGAGTCTAAAAGCAGTTCAGTTCACCTTAGAACAGTCACTAAAGCTAAGACCTTATTGCAAATAAAACAGTTCCACAGCTTAGATACCTATAACACCTATAACCTAAAGGTTTTTTAATCTTGCACTTAGTTCAGTCATACATCAAAAACCTTCATGTGGCGGCTCTAAGTGCGTCATTTCAGTAAGTCATCCTGACTTTGATTTGTGCTCAGAGTCTTTGTTTCTACACTGTCCCAGTTTCAGCAGCTCAGTGCTTGGGTTCCACCTTTGCTGTAGTAGGATCCAAAACCTACCCAAAGCAGCTCTTAAGACTTTAGAAGGATCTGATCTGAAACCCTTGCTCCAGATATGCCTAACTCCACATAAAAATTTGAGATCCTTCAAATTCCATCAGAACTTGCTCTACTTTCTAAAACATATCTAATAGAAGACATAACAATGATTATTCTTTTATTAAGAAATAATTTAGTCAGCATTACAGCTGGCTTTCAGGGCTGTGAGCACACATTGCTGGCTCACATCCAGCCTTTCATTCACTGGTACCTGCAAATCCTTCTTGTAGTGTTTTTGCACACAAAACTTTTCTGCATGTAATTCAGCCCATACCAATCTTGTAATCAATACCACACAAGTTCTTTTTTTATTCAGTGCTATTGACTTTGAGAAGAAATGTTGTTCAGTGTCTCAAATCCTCAAATCAGTTAACAAACAATGTACTGAATTTTGTTATAACAAAGCGTAAACAAAAGGCAAAAAAAAGACTGCACTCTGTCTCGAAGATTTTTAAATTGAATGTTTAATGTTTAATTCCAGCTTTAGTACTGAAACAATTTCTTTTTTATGGGAACTGAGGCATATGCATTACTGAAAGCTTTTAAGGACAGAATAGACAAACTTTGTCAAGTGTGGCCAAGTTGATCCTGCACTGCAGTTGAGAGAAAGAGTGAATGACCTTCTGAGTTGCTTTACAGGCCTGTTTCCTATTGTTTTGTTAGTACTGTGTATAATTCATGATTATAGGATATTGGAATTCCCAGAACATCAGCAACCATATAGTAAAGTGTATTTATTTATGTATATATATATCCACACTGTTAGTCCTTGAAAAAGCTCTTTAGTTGGTGCTTTAAAAGAGATATAGAAACACAAGCTATTTCTCATGTTGTATTTTTCAATAGGTAGTAGTCTTAACAAAAATGAGTCTAGAGTGTGTTCTATTAGAACACTTTATTTTGTATCTGGTAGGATTTTAATATGAATTTATAAAATTGCAGGTTTGAGAACATAGGATTTATCTGATTTTAGACTTACTTATAAAGTCTAATGATAAATGCAGTTATGCCATGTCTGTGCAGAGCCAGATTAACTGGTAGAGTAGATGGACCAGTTCAACATGTACTTGCAAGGTCAGGTCATGAATGGTCACTGCCTGCATTGGAGAAATCATATATTATGTTTTTGTGCCAGTTTTTCTTGTGTATTTTACGTGATCTTTTGGGTTGTCTTGTGTCTAACTTTCCCTTTACTTTCCACAAATCTGCCGTATCCAGCACTTTTCTATCTGCTTTTTGCTTCATTGCTCAGCTGTTGCCCCAGGAGGCAGCTGCACTGGAAGCTCACTCTGGCTGGTGTAGCCACTGCTTCTATCTAACCTTCCTTTAACCTGTGCTCGAGTAAGACCATAAATACTGCTCTGGAAGGAGTTTTGCAGGTGTTGATATTTCTGTTTCAAGCATATGAGTACTGATGTGTGCCCAGCCACGGAATCACTGCTGAGCTTGGTGGGACACTGTGTGGAAATTGTGCAGTCGAGACTGACTGACCTGCTAACTTCATCACCATCTCTGTTGGTCTGTCCTCATTCCACTCAATTTCTGAGTTTCTAAAGCGAAAAATTAATGTTAACAGATAGTTGTGCTATAAGGATTATGATCAGATGCAAAAGTTTCAAATGGGCACAGTGACATAGCATGTGTCACATGCTATGGAAGAAAGAGTGGCTGTTAGCAATTCTTTACTTAAGCCTGTGTTAGGCCTTGGAGCATTGGTTTCGTTTCTCACAATGCTATGCTGTGAGCTCAGAAGTGTCTTTCTCCTTTATATTCTGCAATGACAAAAACCATGGCCAACCCTAGCACAGCAAGGGGAGCAACTGGTCTGTTTTGAGCAAGGATATGAAAATGCCCATTTGCTCAGGACAAGAGAAGACTGGATGCATGTGTCTAGTAGTGTTTCAAAACATGATACTGCAAGTAAAGACAAGTGCCCAGGCAAGAAATATTATCATCAGTGAGTCACCAAAAAAGCAAAGTTTTGCAAAATGTGCATACCATGAGATAGTTGGCAATATGTTTGTGTCTGCTGGATATCCTTCTGCAAGGAGGGAGTTATCATTCCTTTCTGGTTGTGTGCCTATAAAATGGAAACCAGTTTGAAGCCAAAGCATATACATTTAGATACCCATACATACCCATAAAAGAGAACTAACAGTACTGTTCACCTGGGCTACCTGTAGACCCCCTATGGATACTAAAACTAATTTTCCTTGGTTTCCGCTGTAGCAAGTAGCCTTAGACATTAGGAGATGCTTGTGCACTATTCAGAAAAGCCATTTACAGATCCAGAAACAATGTCTTCATCCCCAGGAATGATCAAGCCATCTTCTCATAATATGGAAAATCTGATAGGGTTTCCTCCTGACACTCAAAATGCCCCTTATTTCTTGAGGCCCCTCAGGTGTCCATGATGGTCCTTTAGAGAAGGAGTGAAGCAAACAGCTAAAGTCAGTAACAGCTTTAAACATACTTTTAGTCCTTCTCTTCACTCAGGACATCAAACTTGAGAGCACTGGATGACTATTCTGAATATGGCTATAGTATCTCACAGGCAACACAGATAAAAGGCATCAGCAGAAGTATATAATTCCATTGGACCCAACCCCATATCTCAGAGTTTATGCTATTCAATGTATGATACTATCAGAAAACTGTTGTGGCTTGTCTGATCCAGTTGTGCCTAAGTAAATGCCTTGTTTAGAAGGAAGGTGTTCTGGATGAGGTATCAGCATTTGAAAGACATCAGCATGAAGCTATATCTCACTACTCAGAGTGTATGGTTACACTTATCAAAATGCATTTATTAGCAGCTTATCAAAATGTGCAGCGTAGAACTGCCTTGACAGTGAGGTGTTTCATGTCTCATAAATTCTAGCAAGATGTGTTGCCAACAGGTTGTGATTGCAAACTCCTCAGTGCTAATAACCTAACAGGAAAAGAATGGGAGGAAAGGTGATTGCATTACCCTTTTGCTCAGGGGTTGGGAAAGAAACATGATTGCAAAGAGTTTGAATAAGCAAGTATCACACAGCAAAGACAATAAAGCATAGCAAATGAACAAGCAGAAACACTTCCATGGTATTTAAAGGATTAAACAGCTCATTTGTGTGCCTCTGAAGGTATAGAGGACACAGCAGGATTGAAATACTAGGCTGACAAACTAGTTTATTTTAGAACAATGGGGAAGATTCAAGGCTGGAGCATGATAAAAAGCGATGTGTTCTTATCTTTAGACAGAGAATAAGAAATAACATATAAACAAATTATTTCCTATTTCATAGTTATATTAGCCTCTCAAAACTTTGCAGAATAGAATTGGTCCCTTCTGCAGATGCACTTCTGTTCTAAGTCACAAATAAAACAAAAACCAAAAAGAAATGAATTAAGCAAATAAATGATCAAAATGTTTAGGGGCATTACCACTTAATGCTAAGTTAGCAGTTATCTCATGAGAGGGCAGAAATGGACAGCTGAAGTGAAAACCTCTTACAAGGTTACAGCTAACCTTTTTGTTTTAGGTGCAGTATTGTCAGCATTGGCATTTGAATGACTCTCTACCTCAGCAATCCATCAATGTGTAAACACTACAAATGCTGAATTTAGCTTTGAAAGAGCAAATTAAAACATTATTTTTTCTCATTTGTTTGTTTGCTTCTGTTGTGAGAAAGCTGTAATTTAAAAAGAATTAATTTATGGTCTTTCTGTGTAGCAGGATTTAAATATCATTAGGTTAGAATTTGCCCTGCTGAACTGATAAATACAGTCATTTACAGACAATTAGCTGCTTGCTGATGTCTTTCAGATACTGATCACCATGAAATATAACCCCAGTGTCATGTCTGTTTCTGCCATCCTCCCACTGCTGCATATTCATCTGGACCTCAGATTTCATAGGCTCTTTTCAGCAGTAAGTAAAGATTTGACTTTGTTGGCAAATTTACAGTTATCTGGTACCTGAATTAAAATGATGCTGTGCAGCAATCTAACTAAAGCAAACTGGCAGCAAGCATGTAGTCACTTGCAGGCCATATAGGATTTTGCAGTTATCAAAAGATTGTTTATTCCCAATGCATTTAGCAACTCAACCCTATTAAACTATTAGAAAACAGTCATGTTTGTTCTGTTCTCATAGTTACGGATTTGTCAATGTTGTAACCATGTGAACTTGATCTATGTCTTTCCTTGTCAGGAATCTAAAATCCATTGATTGTCTCTATCTCGTTTATCATCTGTGCTATCTGAACTGCTAGTGATTGTTTCTACAAAGCATGATATATCTCAAAATCCACGTCTAGTAATCTGCCTGACTTCCAAGCAACATTATTTGATAACACTGATGAAAACCAAGTATATTCCACAAAATAATGATTATATTATTTAAATTCCTCATAGTAGTAAAGAAGATTCAGGGACTTTCAGAAATCTTGCAGGTCTTCCATAAATTCTTCCATTAATTTTGTCTCATTGCTTTTTGAGCCCGTTTATACATTTGGCATCCACAACATCCATGGCAATGAGTGCTACAATTTAATAATGTGTAACATGAAAAATACTTCCTTTTATTTGTTCTAAACCAGTTGCCTGGTAATTTCATTTTGTTTCACCTTGTCTTTGTGTTGTGGGAAACAGTGAATAGTTATTCCCTATTCACCCTCTCTCTGCCTGTAACAGTTTCTACAAACTTTTCTCTATTTTCCCCATAGTTATTTATTTTCCATTTTACCCTTATTTATTTTCCATACTGAAGAATCTTAGTTTATTCCCCATGTGGAAATATTCCAAGTCCCCCGTTATACTTATTTTCTGATTTTACTGCGTTCCTTTGGTGTAGAATCACAGTACTTTATTCAATTTATTTGATTCTTGACCATTTTCATAATATTTCTTGCTATTCTGTTTTCTCTTTTGATCACTTCTAAATGTTGAAAAATTGTTTCCAGAGAACTTTTCATAAGATCTGCTTCCAGGATCACCTTCTTCGTAATCATTTGAAATGTAGCATTTTGTTTCTAAACTTATGGTTTGTTTCTCTTCATTATGATAGGTATGAATCTGCATTCATGAAGGGTGAATTTTATTTATCTCTCTGTCATGCTGATGTTCTGTTTTGTAAGACCATTCTGCAACTTTTCCTTGTCAGTTCCAGTGCTGACTCTTGTAATTAATTTTGTACCATTTTAAGATTTTTTGCCTCATTATTTACCTCTTAACCAGATCATTTAAGAATGTGTTTAATATCATACGTCTAAACATAGGTACTTGAGAGACTCTGCTGGTACCTTCCTTCTTTGTGAAAAATCTACCATTTATTCGTCATTTTTATTGATTGTTCTTTGACCAGTTAATAATCCATGAGAGGACTTTTCTTCTTCCTCCATCGACATTTAGCTGTTTTAAAAAAGCCTTTGTCAAAAGCTTCTTAAAAATCTGAATTAATTGAGGAGCTTCAATACTAATTCCTTAAGTTAATTATTGCTCATGATAATAAACATAATTTATAGTCCTTGATCAGGGGTTAGGATTCAGCCATGCTTATGCTGCTGAAAAGTCCAGACTTGACACCTGCCGGTTTCTCATCTATAATGAAGAAAAACTCAGGGAAGCAGCAGGAAGCTGATTTTTTTGTCTCTTCAGGAAATGTTTTCAGTTGAACACCTTTATGCAGTTCCAGTGGCAGACAGTGGGCTCAGCAATACCCCAAACTCTATGTTGGTGATTGACATGGGAGGACAAAAGCTAGAAACTATATTTTTAAAATCAAGATTCAGGTAGCTAGTGTCTAGAGATCCACATTAACTACCCATTTAGAGGACTTCAATACCACTGTAACCAGAGATAAAAGTCACTATGCATTTCACTGCAAATCTTCACTAATACATCTTGATTGTGAAGACAGCAATGGTTTCCTAAGATTGAATAGCTTCACAGACTGGTTCCCTATAAAAGTGCTCAGCAAACTAACAGGAAGCTAGACTGGAATGAGATTTTTATAAATAATCTTTTCCCATTTTCTTGGACACCAAGACTGCAGTTTCTATATTTTATAGTCCTGGCTCCATGTGATATTGCATTTCCCCAACAAAGACATTTTCTCTCCTGTAGCACTCTTTCAGCCTCTTTTTTTCTCTTTAAGTTTATAGACTATACATACTAGTGTACACTGATAATAGCGATCCATTTGGGATCATAGGATAACAGAGAAGCAGAGGTGTCACAAAATGTAAATGATATAGTCTTAGCTGCAGGAATTAGGAACCAAGTCTATCTCAGTTTCACTGTGTGAAACTTGACAAGTCAAGGAACACTTAAATTTAACCAAAGAGGCAGATGCAATCTTGCACAACCTTCTTCTTCAATTTTACTGGTTCATTGTCATTATTAGTTGGAAATTAGACAGAATTTAATTTCTAAGCAATGAACAAAATTCACTATGGACTATCTTTAGAGTTATTGTGGAGACTGAATTTTCTTTGACTGGGGAAAGATGTCAGAATATTGTGCATGGTGTCTGTCAAATATCAGGTGGTTACGAGTAGAAGTTTTTATGCTTGAGTGAAAAATACCAGACTCAGGAGGGTTTAGATAAGGAATGGGAATTGGAAATTGCTTCATAAGAGATGACATCTTAGACGACCAAAGCAGTTTTAAATCTGTAACTGGCATGTTTTTAAAGATGTTGTCCGCTAAAATATACATAAATAAAAAAATAAGGGTTTCAAGGAGCTGAAATCCATTATGATGTATGGAAGAAAATATATCTGAATAGAAATATGTAATAAAGCTGCACTGCTTCTTAATCTTCCATCCAACATAAAAGAAACAGAAACAAGTGTAATACTTATTCTTTGTTAAATCTGTTGAACCTCTGGAGGTGCATTATGGTTTATGTTTTGCCTCTTGGACTTCAGTTATGCACTTAAACTTGGACACATATGATTCAGTCTTGTTATGCAAGATAGAAATTCATTACAGGAATAGAGCAGAATTATTGACTTCAAGTCAACACTGAATTTTGAGATTAGAATAATAAAATAAAAATTCATGAGGCACATTTATTATCTTTTTCCACTGATAAGAACTTGCTGAGAGAGTAGCTTCCTTGTTAAATAAGCTCTCTGACAAATGTAGTCTGTTTCTATTACCAGAGTAATCCTAATTTATTCAAATATGTTTAATGTTCAGACATTTCACAAATAATGGCAACAAATAATTTGTAAGGTAGAGCGCTTTCTTTGGTGCTGCATCCAGTATTTTAATCTTCACTGTATCTGGCAACCAGAAAATTACCATTTGGATTTCCTACCAGTTGGCTATTCGACCAGGTTTTGGGGCAGTTCCTCATTATCCCCATTCCTTATTCATTAAACAGTCCTGGAAAATATCATAGAATCATAGAATGTTCAGGGATGGAAAGGACCTTAAGATCATCAAGTTCCAACCCACCTGCCATGGGCCAGGATTCCTCACACTATACCACATTGCCAAAGGCTCTGTCCAGCCTGGCCTTGAACACTGCCAGGGATGGAGCATTTGCCACTTTGGGCAACCTGTTCCAGTGCCTCACCACTCTCACAGTAAAGAACTTCTTTCTAATATCTAACCTGAACTTCCCCTGTTCAAGTTTAAACCCATTACCCCTAGTTCTATCGCTACAGACTTCTTTTCCGTATCAGTCTAGATGAGAGTGTGTAGAGGTTACAGTCATGAGGTATTGTTTTAACTGCCTAGTTGGAAGACAGATTTATTTATGGAGTATGTAGTGAAAAAGGAAGACTAAATTTGATGCTTTCAGTAAAACTTTAATTGAATTAGAATTCACACTAAAATGTATTAAACTTCCAGAATTCACAGCCTTTTGATTTTTCAATCTGTAGTCCTTGGCATGTGTCTGAAGAGCAATACAGGCTCATGAAAAACTAAAGAATTGATGTTATTAGGCACTGCCTGTATGTACGGCTCTTGTAAAATGAGAGTAAAGAAAGAAGAGGAAAAAAAGGAAGCAAGAGGATAAAGAAACACTAGGAAACAATGCAATTTGCTGAAATCTTCATAGCATCTTAGGTGCAGATTCCTGAGGTTGTATGTAAAATCTCACATTGAGAACCAGATGAGCCTCCTATTAGAAGCAATTATTGTATCTTGCAGCTACTCGTTGTATTATTATTTGCGCAAAGATTATGAAGAAGTATTATTTCTTAGTGAAAATCTAGACCAAGGTATAAAAACTCACTTTCATTTCTTGACTTTCAATGTGGTTTCTGAAAGGATTAGCTTATGTAAGAACTCAGGCATGATATGTTCTTCCCTTGAGACAACCCATGTTCATTTAACAAAGGCTTAAGTCGCCAGCCATGCACCATGGAGTCTTGTTCGCCTCTCATTTAGCACAGGCTGCCAGGCTGCTTTGCATAGCCTCTGGAGAGGCAGTAAATAGGTATGTATACTGCATTCAGAAGCAAAACAGAAAAAAAAAAAAAGGCTTTATCCATACCAGGAAACAATTTTTGAGACCTATAAGTATTAACATAGATTTTTACTGCAGAACAGCATACAGAAATCCCAAAGTTTATACAGAGGAATGTTTTCTAACCCAACTACATAACCAAGAAGCTCAGCAGTTCACTATATGTAATAATTTGAATCCAAAACTGAGTATCTTGTACCCTTCTTCTGGTTACTGGTATTTTTGGAGGATACAAGCTGACTTCAGGGATTCCTATTTTTCTTAATGTCATCTAACATCTGTGATTGTGCTGCCCTGGACTATAGAACTACTCCTTTGACCTGCTTATATTTATTTGTATAGTATTTGATCCTTCTCCTGCCAAAATTAACTATACTAAAGCCTAAGGTATTAAGGGTCTGAAAGCCTTGCATTTGGCTGGGATTTTCCTCCTGCTGTGAGATGAAGCACAGTAAGCTCCTTGCCGTTCAGTCAGGTACAGCTGCTATGGATAGATCAGACCCTCTCAGCATGTGGATGCTGTGGAGGAATAAGGCAAACACACACAGGAACACAAGACTCTAAAGTAAACAGAGGTCCCAACAAAAGTTATCAGAATTACTTTATTTCAGATTTCAGATATTATTAATATTATCTTATAAGTTGTTACAGGTCTAATGCTGTTTATACTATGTCTGAAATGTACAAATCACAGAAAAGGATGATTCCTATATATTCTGCTGCAGTCTGCTTTCAACCAAGTGTGGACAGTGGTATGACCAAGAAGTCATTCTGCTCATGCTCTTTGTGGAAAGGAAGCATTTGGAGAAGGAAAGTAGGCAATTTCACTGGGCTGTGAAGAGAGCACAAGAGATACCTTGACCCCATAGAGCAGTAATTAGGGCGTACACAAGGAGGACATTGACCTGGATTTTGAAATATTTCTGTGATGAATGTTGATGTTAGAGCGTTATAGGTAAAATATGTAAAACACCTCTGGGTAAGGATCAGTGCTTACAGCTCTGTTTACTCTTTTGTTTACCCAAAAGGGTTGCCTACTTCATCATGTCCCCTTTTGCATTTGTGCTGTGTGGCCAAATGACATTTACGTTCTTCTGTGTACAATGACAGTTCCAGCAAAATCGATGGCAAATACTATTTTTATCCAGTTGGTCCTTTGTCTGGTACCTAAGGTACAATCCAAAGCTACTTGGGCTTAAATTTCCTCAACTAGTGGAGAGTGATGAGGCTGTACATCCACCTCACTAAAGAAGATGTGATATCAAATTGGTGTTCATGCACAAAATTTAAAAGGCAGCTTTGTGTCCTCAGCATTTGTTTCTGTTTTAAATGCTAAATTCTTCAAAATGTGGCTTTAAAAACAAACCCTCCACAGATAAGTCTGAGTTTTTCATCTCTGGGGATAGGTGAACTGAACTGCAAGTTTAAGAAAGGCAGCAAATCTCCAAAAGAGAAACCAGTGCCCGTTTGTTTTTTTAAGTAAGTGATTCATTTCTATGACTTTCAATTTCATGACTTCAGAAAACTATTTTAACATGTACATTGGTGGGAGGGTGATTCCATTATCTATATTGCTGCTTCTTTCTATAGGCTATTTAGAAAATCAGGGTATCTAACTGAAGGTTATGTAGTGGCCAGATGCTTAAGCTGTACATTTTATTAAATAATTTATGTACATGTTAAACCTTTGTGACTTATACATGTTTCATCCACAAAATTCACAGTTCTGTAGAACTTGAGATCATCTCAGAGACATCTGTGTTCCCAGCTCATCTCAGAAGAGTAGAATATCTGCTGTACATCTGACATTCCTTGATCGCTTCTCTTAGAAAGTAGCAGATCTGTATACATTTCCCATTATTTCAAGACAGTGTTTCCGCCAGGCAGCAGACATCCTAGAGCAATTAATTAAAAAGATTTTTGTTTTAAATTCAGTGCCAGGAGTTCTTATCACTAGAAAATGCTTGATGGCAAAGAAATAAAATAATAATTACATGGGCTGAATTTTACACTGAGCTGAAAAAGTATTCCGGAAATATTACTGGAGATAAGCAGCCAAAGGGGATTTCTGATAATTAGGTGTGATTTCCAATGAATAATTAAGCCAAAATGATGCAGAGGCATTTCACTGTCTTTTGTTAATATACAGTGTGACTTCTTTTGTCTTTCCTTTTCCATTTGTTTCTACTTAGATTTATTGTGGTGTGCTGAGCTAAGCTTACTGTGGGCAGAAACTAACTTCTATTTTATACTTGTACAGTATCCACAACAGGAAGCTTAACTGAAACACCAATAAGAGATAAATAATCCTTATTTAATACATTAAAAGGTAAGAAATGATGACTAGTGTTGGACTATATCTAGTACTAAGAGGTATAATAATCTTTTAGAATGTTTTTGAGATAGATATATTAAATGTAACATCAGATAAAACTTTTTAGTGTTAGACCCGCACAAAATGTTTTTGATACCACTGATACTGGTATAACCCTTGGACTGTTGATTTTTTTTTGTAGAAAGCTGCAGTAAAGAGCGACATTACAGCTGCTTCATTGTGAGATATGTCAGGGTGCTGAGAGGGCCAGTTGGCCTTATGGGCTTGACCAACCTCACCAGGGACCTCCATCCTCTGCCCCAGGGCTTCTGGTCATAGAATCATAGAATAGTTAGGGTTGAAAATGACTTTAAGATCATCTAGTTCCAACCCCCATGCCATGGGCAGGAACACCTCACACTAAACCATGTCACCCAAGGCTCTGTCCAGCCTGGTCTTGAACACTGCCAGGGATGGATCATTCACAACTTCCCTGGGCAACCCATTCCAGTGGTCATTCATTTCTGTCCTGAAGCCTGAGCTGTGGTGTAGGTATGCCTGTTTCCTGAACGGGCCTCAGACCTATGTTGTAGGTGGCTGGTCTTCCTGGATTGACCTCTCAGATATATGTCTCAGCCTGTCTCCAGCCCTGTCTCTTTTGCTCCTGACTGAGCTCCCTGGATGGACCCTGGACCTGGCTCATCTCTTGCTATGGCTGTTGAAGGAACCTGCTACTAGCCCCCATGGGACTGTGCCCTGCTGGTGAGGTGCTACCTATGCTGGGGTCACCCTTTGATCCTGGGTTGCCTTCTCTTAGTGGCTGCCTCTCACTATGTCTGAGCATGAGTTTCATCTCTGTGGGTAGAACTCATAATTTCAAGGGGTAATTTTTGCCAGAATTGCAAAATAAAAAAGCCCCCTTGCAGAGAGATAACAATTTTCTGCTGGTTAAAAAAAAAAAGAAAAAAGGGAAAAAGGGAAAAAGAGAGGACTAGCAAAAAAAAACAAAACCAGCATTTTTTACTCACAGAATGCTTAAGTGCAATTTTTTATTGACTAATTTTTTGCTTTACATAACTTTACACTGTCATGTTGAAACACTAGATGAAGAAAACCACATTTCCAGCTGAAAGGAAATAAAATAGTAATAAAAGGAGCTGAGTAGTGTTTCCTGCAGTGTTCAGTATATGCTGTCCAAGGATGTGGCTATGGCAGAAGCACTTATCAACAATTCAATATTCAGTTGTGAAAGATGAGGAAAGCTGTTCTAAAGTAATTTCTTTGACCTCCAGAACCAGTGGTGTTTCTTTAGCTTTTATTTTTTTGCCTTTTGCTGATTGGTTTCTGCATCAGTAACACTGTCTGCTTTGTTCTACTATAAACAGTGGAGTTTCTGGAGTGCACTGTATCTTTGTGCTTGGATGTGGATCTGTGTGTGCAGGTGACAGAAAATTATAGCCCAGCTTTGCACCACCATTTAATTCCTGGAAGGGAAACTTCTTGTACCACGTCCTGTCACAGTCCGTGAATATGACTGCATGTGCTCCTATTTTCCTTACTAAAACAAGAAAAAAATCTTTAGAAAGCTTGCAGCAAAGGGAGATGTTTGTTTAGGCAAAAAATATTTCATTTACTGGCCTCGGAAAAGTTTTCAAGACACGTTTTCCAATACAAATATTTTGTCTGTAGAAAACGCACTTTTTGGATGAGGAATGTAAATTAAATAAAAGGCATCAATCAGGCTATGAGCGAACATGCCTTCTGAATCTATGTCTCAGTGGAAGCCATTAATGGCCCCAAATGTGCCACCTAGTTGTTTATGACTTGGCTGCCAAAAGGCTTGTGCATTTGTTTTCTAATCTACTTTCAGGCAAGATTGATAAGATAGTCAGTGATAGTGGTGATATAAGCCCAGATACCTTTGCCTGAAGTAAAAGGGGCATTGTTTACAAGTTTCCTTCCACAGCAGGGTTGTGGGCTCAGCACCCTGCAGGAGACAGACAGGAACAACCAACCTGGGACTGCCAATGTTTTCAACCACCTAAGCAGAAGTTCACCATTGCCTAATTAGTTAGCTTTGTAATGCTACGTTTTTACTTTTGTGTTCTTTGTGAACTGAGCTACATTCTGTTTGTTTCAGATGTGGAACAAATATAGCAGAATACAAATGTACTTGATTGTGGGCATTAGCAAATTAGGTGGTGATGAGTAATCTGTGCTTTCAGGTTCTCACTGAGAACAGTTCTGAATTTACAGCTTAACAGATGTGCCAAGCAGAAAATAAGCCGTATCAAAGTGGAATATTAAACAATAATTATCTTACAATTTGATTAAAATAAATTTCAACTGCCAATTATTCCTCCTCCAGATTTCTCAATATCATCTCTGAGGAGAAATATATGAGCCTGTTTTCTAATTTAAGATGGATAGATTGGGAGAACTAGCTCTTTTGTTTTTACCTCCTTTTCCTCATGCATATCTGAATATTTGATACGTATAAATACATCTCGGATGCACACTTTTATATACAGAAGTGGCCTATTTGCTTGTCTGTGTTGTTTGCTACTCATGCTCAAAAAGAATAAAATATCAGGACAGATACCAAATCTTCCATGTATTTCACTGAAATCCCAATGAAAATTTAATCTGATTTATCATCTCTTAAAAGTTCTTCCTTCAGTTAAGTTGCATTAACACTTTCAT
>JANHGB010050315.1:20535-33570 GCA_026283785.1 Coracopsis vasa | reverse complement strand
CATCGGAATCGAGATAGCCAGATGGTCCCATCTAGCTTGGTTGTCACCCGTCCACATCGCAGCCATCCGTTGAGCGCATGTAATCTTATAGATGTCTATCTACAGTGCAAATGAAGCTGGACCACTGTGCAGAAAAGACTGCAAAAAATTCATGGAACCAGGAAGAGAAAAGCTCACAGGGAATGAGGAAATGTCTGTTCCCAGTACTGTTTGTGCCTTTTATCCATGTCTCTTAAATGGGTATTGCACAGGCAGAGCTCAGATCAGAAGCCAGAATGAGAAACATGGTTTCAAAAAGGCTGTAAACATCTGTGCCCTCTTGTTTGCCTCTCTGTGGGGCACCAAATGTGGACAAACTGGGCATGCACAAGGGCCTGAGAGTCTTATTCCAGCCCAGCAGGAATAACAGTGTTTGCAGGTGAAGGAATCTCAGCAGCGTGAGAGGTCACTTCTGGCCTGGGCACATTCAGCCCCAAAATCCAGACTGTAGGTGGGTAGGATCGATTTCAGTTGCTGTGACTCTAGTCTACTTGATTTTGTCCGTGAACTGTCGTATTTCACAAACTGTGTGTGATATTGTTGGACTTCATTGAAGTCCATGGGGACAATGTTGCGAAAACAAATGTTAAAAATGCAATTTACTACAGATACAGGCATATTAAATTGAAGAACATTAAGTATTGAAATAAATTTTTAAGAAAAATCAAAACTAACAGACAACTGACAGGCATCCTCTAGAGGAGATATCTATTTTCTGCTCAGCCACAAGCTCAATAATGGTGAGATATGATCCATTTAATGCAGTTTGAAATGTAAAAGCACTTGTACTAGATTGCATTGTATGAAGTGTATGCTCCGACACTGCATTCAAAAATAAATACTGCATGTTGTATGAGAACCACATATGCAACCTTTTCTCCTCTGGGAAAATTCAGCACCCCTATTTTTGTGTAAAGAACTGATTTTATTTATCATAATAGAAAATTCTTCTAAAGCTAGCCACAGTTGTTAGGATTTTGCAAAAATACTTATATTGTGTTTGTCCTCATTAGCAAGATAAGAGTTGTTCCTCCTTAGCATTCAGAACCAACTCCAACACTTCAGTGAACAGATTAATAATGAAGAGAAAATGGGATAAAGAAGCTTTCCGTCCTTTAAGAGATTGTTTAGTTATGAAGAGATTAATAGCAGCAGCTAGGGGATTTGAACTAAGAATCTATCTTCACAAACTTCACAGACGATAATGGCACAAAGAAGTCAAAGCCAGATTTAAATGAAAATTGTGTACAGTCTTATGGGCAGCACCAGGTCCAAAAAGCCAAGAACCCTCACGTTTTAACGACAGAGCTGAATCTTTTACAGTGCAGACCCAGGCTAATGTATCAACTTTCAGTGTAATGCAGCCAAACCAATCTTGGAATCCACATTGTGAAAAGAAAAAAGTATGTATGTACATATTTTGTCAAACAGAAATGAGGTTTATACAAATTTATGTTCCGATGTTGCTCTACATATATGATGATTTTCTGAATCCTCCCTAATAACTGGGAAGTCCTTTCTGATTTCTATTACATTTGGCAAAATGGTAGATATCTCAAAAATAATTAAGCTTCAAGTTTTATGTGAATAAATGAACAGTGTGTTAATTAAAGCCTGCAGTAGAAATTTATACTCTATTAGAATGTGCATGAAAAAGAAGCCTGGAGCCTGGAATGAAAAACTTCATTTGGACAGCACAGTTTGTGAAAAGCAATGATTCAATTGCTCACATCTGGTCAAAGTCAAGCAAGTACAAGGCACAAATTTATAGGAAACCAAGCTTTATTAGCTTCAATGTTCCGGAAGAGATTTGTTTTACTTCACAAATAATTTATTGCTTCATTTTTTGCAGTCTGATGTGCCTCATCTTTTGGCTGGGTTTGGGAGAAGAAATGCAGTAACACTGTGAGACAGGCCAACGCATTTCTGAGCCAGGCTAAAGCAGAAAGTCTGGGCAGTCATGTGAAAATAAATTTGTTATGAGATTTGCAGCCCAGCTTCTAAATCAAATAGGTTTTTATATTAAGCATCCATTACAGTGTGTCTTGTTTCAGTTTTCTTTGTGGTCTTCCTAGATGGCTGTCACCTTACTATAAGATATATTAATTCTAATTACCTAGTCTAAGACTTCTCTTTCTGTGAAACATTATTTGCAAAGAAGCCCCTCATTGCTAATGCTCAAACAACTTTGCTCCTTCTTCACATCTCTGATTGAGAAAAAGCTTTTTCCTGAATCTCAGAATCTCTCCTAGCTGTGCAACTATGCGTGAGAGTGTCTGCAGTGAAACTGTAGAGATGTGCATATACATTTAGGCTTCATGAGGCAAAATCTAAGAACTTATGAAGCTCTTTCCAAACGCTTATGTCCCAGGAACCCAGCATCGCTTAAGCCCAACCCCAAGACTGGTCAAAATGTAGTTTCTGACTGTGTTAGTATTGCAAATGTATGATATGTCAGACTTTTTTTTTTTTCCTTTCTCCCTTGTTTTTCTGCAATGCACGGTGAAGTGAATTTATTGTTTTTAGTATGTAAATGGTAGCCTCAGTAGCTACCATTCAGGGTTAAGGATATTTGCAATGGGATTTCCTAAAAGGCTTCATAGGAAGAAAGGCTCATTGTTTGAAGCCAAATTCATCTTTTGGTTAAGACTGATCAAAATAGTTTATACAGATTTTCATAAGCTTTTTGCTCACACTGTGTATTATTTGGCTTAGTGATCACAACTGAAAAGCATGATTTTAATAAAGTTGAATAAGTAGATTAAAGTGAGTTGCAGGGGCTGACTCATTCCAATGGTAAACAAAGTAAACTAGTTTGAGCAAGGCAAGATAGGTTATATATAGCATGTGTATTATCATTACTTCATTTGTTTATTGCTTTACATTCATATTTGAAGTAGCCAACATATCCAGATAAGAAAGATTACTTTTTAATTTCCACCTGAGCTCCTTGATATGTTTTTTTCTGATGAAATAGACAGCTGTTGCTGCAAAACCTAATTCTAATTAGCATCCCTTAAACACCCGGGAATCAATAATTTGTTTTACAAGCCCCTATAAGGAATGACTGAGCTAATCACTTGGAGTATAGCCTTTGTGCAAGGACAAATCCATGCTCTTGTGAATGCCTATATTAACTACAGATTGATTTTGTTGACTCAACTATTTAGCATGAGGTGAAAGAAGTGGTAGGAAAGAGACTGGTGATACTAGCCTCTCTGGTAATGTGTGGAATGTGCAAGGTTGAAAGGGTTTGCAGGCTTGGAACTGGGAGGGAATTTTGCTCAGGGGTGTAGTGGCCACAGACTGCTGAAGATTTTGGAAGTTTTCTGGCTTTGTTAAAATCATGCAGGTGTATTCCACACAATTGCGTTCTTGCAAGTGCTGGAGGGAAGGTGCTGGTGACCCTGGCTGCTCTTTGTCCCTGCTGCTGTGGCTTGATTCAGGCCTCCTGGATGCTGCACTCTCTGAGCCACCTTTGCTTCTTGGAAGTCTCCAGCACACAGAAGGTGACAAGTGTAAGAACATTAGTGTGGGCACATGATTACTGGCAACTTCGATATTAATCAACGAACAATCATCCATGCCAACTAAACATCAAATGCTTTTAAACATTAAAACTTTTGGGGGAAGGAATTGTCAATCTCACTGGTCACTGTAAAGAAACTACTGCTTTTCCTGTAGCATTTAAAGCTTCTCCAGGGTATTTCCCTAATGACAAATTTAAAAACATTTGACCTATGGCCAAAGATCTTGTTGTGTCGCTAATGCTGCAACCCCAAATATTTGAAAGTGAGTAACCATGTCCCATTGCTGGCAGTATTCACTGCCAGGTTGGATGGGGCTTTGAGCAACCTGATCTAGTGGAAGGTGTCCCTGCCTGTGGTAGGAGGGCTGGTCCTAGATGATCTTTAGGGGACCTTCCAACTCAAGCCATTATATGACCTAAAGCTCTTCAAGTCTGAGGTGGAACAAACAGGTCCTGGTAAAGTAAGATCAATATAATGCATCTCGTCATTACAACAATATTTATGTAGATACCGTGTCGCATCGTGATACTATTTTTTTTCTTGAAAGTGTTTTTCCAGATGAATGACTAATCTCGGAAATCCGCATGTTGCTTGGGATGCAAGTTACCATGGTTACTCCTGTTGCCTAGCGACACCTGCCTCACGCTGTTGAGCATGCTACTGCTCATGCCACTCATGCGCAACGCAGCCCTCTTCAGCTGCCACTGCAGACCAGCTCCCTTGACATAGGACAAGTTGTTTTGTCCTGCAGTCCAGGGGTAGAATTGGAATTGGTGTTTTTATCTGGAAAATTAAAAAATAGAAAGAAAGACAGAAGGGTATCTCTTATAGCAAGGTAAAACCAGTAGCGCCTTCAGGCAGGATCTAACTCACTGCGTTGATGTAAGTCAGTTGTACTGTAAGACGCATGTTTGCACAAAAGTTCATTTTGGGCAGGATTTAAGAGTATCAATTAGTTTCTCAGCCCTGAGACAGAACAAGTACTAATCAACTATGGCCTGGCTTCTTTACTGAGTGAAATGCAGCATTACTTCATTTAGAAACAAGTAATGCTCATTTATGTCATTTAAGAAACAGAAAATGCATTCATCTTATACATAAGATTTAAAAATACATTTATATCTTTATATATGGCTCCAAGTCAGATTCTCTCAATTATGTCAATTTGTTCTGAGTTGATTGCAGATTAAGAACAATAAATTTTACTGGACTTGGTTATGAAGAGCTTCTCGAATACTACCATTTTATGCATGTCATGACTCACCATCATCCAGCCTTAGTATGCAGAGGTCTGCAGTTGATGTCACAGGCTTGGGCTCTGCATTTCAGAGCATTTTCTCAGACTTGCAATCACTTTTCACCTGAGCACTTAGAAAGTATTTGTGGTCTAGCTGGATTGCTTACACAAACAGAAATTCAAATTGCTCATGTAAGTCAAGTAGAGCACTTTTTTTGTGCAATCTTCTCTGTCTGTAAATAGGAATGCCCTTGTCTTCCTCTTCAGCCTTCCCCTCTGCAGCACTCTCCAAACTCATTGCCTTACAGTAGGAGCAGACAAAAGAAAATAGTTTCTGTGCTTACAGTTTCGAGCTTGCTCTTCCAAGCAGTGTTCTGCTGAGCAAGAGCTCCTTTAGGAGCTTTCTCTCTAGAGTATCCATTTGTTTTCTGCCTCCGGTACATAGAGGCATGCTAACCAGTTAATGTACTTTTGCAGTAAGATCTTGAAAGCACCATTGTTCTCCAGTTAATTCTTGCTTATGACTTCCTTGAGGTTAGTGCCACAGGTGACATCCTTATGCTAAATCTTCTGGAGTAATAAACTCAGTCATCTGTAGTGCTAGATCATTAACCTAGTCCCAGGTTTGAGCTGGGTCAGCTTAGACTCCTTCCAGCAGGTTTTGGGCACTACTTTGGACTTAGTACAGAATAGAGGCTATTCCCTCCAGGCAGTTTGGAAGCAGCTACCGTGCTTTGGAGAGAAATAGTGGTCAGCAACACAGGCATAGAACATTCTGGTCTAGCCAGTTTCAGTTTCAGTTCTAAGCATGTTTAATCTTCTGCAGTGTAGTGCTTTAACTGGTTTATTCCAGCAATCTGCTTACTTGCCACCTCTTGAGTAGGTTCAGCCTGATCACTTTTTGCAGAGATACAGACAAGTACAGGGCTCTCATTCTGCTACATTCCTGAAGATCCATTCAAAAAATCAGAAATCTGCAAAAACTGTTGGCAGTTAGGGTGCAGATGTCAGTGGTTAGGGTGCTGATGTTCTTCAACCAGTGTTTGTCATGGTGAACAGCAATGTTTCAGGGTGCTTTCCCAGGATGCTAAACTAGAAAGGACCGTCTAGATCCACTGAGTGATGTTAATCTGCGTTTATCTGTTAATTCTTGTGTTGTAGTTAGATTGTTAGCAGTAGGGGGCTTGTAAAGCGCATAGCAAATAGGATTATGATTCAAGACTGCAAATAAACTCTACCATTTAGCAAGTAAAGAAATAGCAACAGCCTTAGACAAGCAAGGGGTCTGGGTTGCCTAGTGTGGTGCTGGTGTCCTTGTACAATCAGAAAGGAAGGAACTTCTTGCTCACTTGTCCAGAATCTTTATAAGAAGTGCATTTCTCCTTTATTTCTATTGCTTTTTTAGAGCCTATTGAAACTTTCATTGTTTTTCTTCTTCTCTTTATTTTCAATTGTAAATGCATGTCAGGACTACTCTCAAATTACACCCTTCTATTTCTGTCCGTATGTCCTATGCTTAGTGTTAACAGTTGTATTTTTTTCTTTCTACATGCTCTTCCTTGTAAAAAGCTTCCTGGTTGAATAGAATTTGTTTTTCTGTGTTAATTTAGAATAATGGTTCCCATTGCCTCATTTGCAGCCCACATACTGATGCAACTTCCCCTTGTTTAGTTCCCAAATAAGTATTGCCACAGTACTTTAATGAAATGATGTAGGACTCTGTTTACAAAAGTGCTTCTGTGGTATCTTACTGCTTTCACAGGAAGCTTAACAGCTTGCAGAACAGTAAGTGGCAAATGTTTAGTGCAACATTATGCCAACTTGAGGACAAACTGTTCCTCTTAGGAATGTTTTCAGGCTTAAATGAGAGGAAAATCCCCCTTGCAGAATATGAATTCTTGGAGGCGGTGAGGAATGACTGCCACTTCTTTGCCTTGCCAGCAGCTCCAGTTCTCAAGCACCTTTCAAGGCTTTCTTAGATCAGCTGTAGCTTACATTCAGCAACAAGGAGAGATAAAGCTGTGACTGGCTTCTCCAGAGGAGCGAGAATTCCTCTGTCATGGATGAGGCTGTAAATCTTCCAGCCTGTGTCAGAGTGCAAGAATTGGGTTGTGCCCACAGATGCTGGGAGGGTGATGGAGAGGAAGACATGAGGCTATGAAAGCTATTAATATGAGTAAGCAAAGACTATCAGTGTAGCTGAACTTAACAGTGATGAGTCAGACTGAAATATGTGGCATTTCAGCCATAGATGCAAGTAACCCATCGCATTAATGAATTAATGATTAGTTTGACTAAGTAAGTAGTGAAAGGAGTTAAATTTAATACCATTCTCTGTTAAACCTTCTAAATGGTAAAAAATTGCTGGCAAGTGGGCTCTGCCCATCAGCAGTTTTCTTCATCTCTGGACCTCAACCTCAGGTTAAAATATTCTGCTGGCTTTCTATGGCAGTTGAGTGCTGGATTCATTAAAAGGGAAGTGTGTAACTGTTATCTGTAAATGGATCCAGGACTTCCAGAGGGGTGGCTGAGCTATACAGCATGGTGGAGCCGAAAGGTACAAGAAGATGCATTGTGTGCTTTCCATTTTATATCCAATATTTGGGGCAGGGCAGCATGAGGGTGCTCTAAAGCCGACAGGGTGCTCAGCTGATGCTGTGAATTTACCATAGGGAAAATATAGCAAGCTGCTACTCCTCACTGTCAAAATCCCAGTAGTGCCTGAAGACTGGGAAGTCTGACTGAATTTCAACCCTGGATGCATCAGTCATCCACCTCAGAAATATGGTCCAATAAAAGGGGAAAGAGGAGCAGAATGAAAAACTCACCATATGAAACCTGTGATCTGATGAAGAAATGCCATTCTAGTAAGGGTTATCTGCAGCAAATAATGGGAAATATAGTCTCTCCAGGAAGTTTCGTAGGAGACAAAGGGGAATAACAGCTCCTAGATGACAAGGCTCCTGAAGCCATGGTTATTGCTCAGTAGGTAGTAAGGAACACTTTTACATTCATGATAAGGTGAACTGTTGTGTTTTAGTGTTTTAGTGTTTTTCATTAAAAAATAATTTTTCGATGGATCATCCAGATTTTGCAGCAATGTGTTTGCCATGAAAAGCTGTTTTAACAAAATTCCTCCTTCATACATATGCATATTTCTGATGAAGGGGGCAGGAGTGTTCCTTGGGAGGACCCACAGCACAGGTTGAGGTACTGCTGGTGGTTAGAGGGACTGTGTTCTGGCCTGGGTGCCCAGCTTGTCTTCAGATAGAGGAATTCCCAGGTTTCAACTGTATAGAAATAGGGTCAATGTGTTCTTTCAGACCTGCTCACTGGAAAGTGTCCACAGCTTAAACAGCCAGAAAGTGCTGTGAATTGAAAACTTGGTAGGCAAATTACCCTTGCAAATCAGCAATAGCAGAAGACTTTCTAGGGAAGATACACTGGTCAGGAATAGGCTGAGAAGATTACATGACAATCGAAAGGTTCAGAAAGTGTCATTTGATTGCTCCAGAGTTTTTACCTTCATGTAGAGCTAAATATGGCTGGTTTGATTTTGGGTTTGATTTTGGGTTTTTTTTGGCTTTTTTTTTTTTTTTTTCCTCATGAAAAGAAGCATTTTTCTGCAAACATATTAGTCATTTTATCTTCCATGTTTCAAAACTGACAGGCAAAATTAATTGTTAGGCAGGTGAAATTCAGAGGGCCAGTACATGAAGAAATAGTAGATTTATACAGGAAGGATTTTAGTTTTGCACCATATAGAAGCATTTTGGAGAAGGAAGAACTAACTAGATGATCCTCCTTGATACCTCTGGAACTAAACTGTGGACATGGAGTTTGGCAAGCTTTTGAGGAATTATTTAAAAAGTCCAAAAAATACTTTAAATCATGTGAAAATCCTTTTTCAAATGGAAATCCTGTCTTAGTAAAAAAAAAGAAAGGATCATGAATGACGAAAGGAAGAAGGATGTACTGACAAATGTTAAGAAAACAAAACATTACAATATGATGTATGATCAATTTTTCATGCGGATATCCAACACCAATAACTTTAAAATTTTTGTTGTGAGGTTTTTTTGTGTGTGTTCTTTTTTTTTTTTTTTTTTTGGTGGTTTTTTTTGTGTGTGGTTTTATTTTTTGTTTGTTTGTTTGTTTGCTTTTTCTCCCAGGTGATTAAATTATGCCTGTGTTGAGCAATAGGGAACATTACAATAAGGATCAAAGATATGGCCTGTACTTCCCCTTACATCCTTGGCAACAATCAGTCTGTATTCATAAAAAGAAAAGATTGGACTTGAAAATTAAAAACTGGGTTCAAGACCTTCACTGTGAGAAGAGGAGGATTAAAAGAACAGTAGCTTTGATTACAGTATTATACCTCTGTGAATTAATAAAATGTGTCAGAAGCTTTAATAGGCACAAAAATGTTAAGGATATGTTATTTTGCTTACTAAAAATTAACAATATATTTTAATCTCATAGAAAATTATCTTCTAACACTTAGGATTCCTAACAATTCTCTCCCAGAGAAGTTGTAGGTGCCCCATTCCCAGGTTGAATGGGGCTTTGAGCAGCTTGGTCTAGTGGAAGGTGTTGCTGACAATGGCAGGGTGATTGGAGCTAGACAATCTTTAAGTTCCCTTCCAATCCAAACTAGTCTATAATTCTATGATTCTGTAATTCTATGAATTCTTTCTTTGTGACAGTTTTGCAATGGCTGCACCACCTTGTGCAACAAAATGAGAACAAGTGTGCTAGTAAAATAAAATTTATTGATTTTTTTCTTTAGTATCTTCTACAAGCAGTATCCATATTCCTGTGCCCTAGATTCACTTACACATGACATGAAGACTCCAGAGCAAGACTGCAGGAAGCAACAGTAGTCTGAAAGCAGCAAAGATCAGTAAGTTTTTCTGCTGTGCTGTTTTTTAACTCATTTATTTTAGAAACAGTTGTGTGGAAGTTCTGCTGGCACTCATTTGTCTCTATATAAAAATACCGTAAACATGTGTGCGAAAATAGTATTTTTGATGACAGTCTACTTCAATGTCTCATATACCTTTATGATGCTAATGGAAAAAAAGAATTGATTTATACTGTTCTATCATGATAGATAGTAACTAGTTAGTAGCAACTAACATGTTTTATTGCTATTCAAAGATGAAAATAATTCAATGAATAAAAAAAAGTGCTGGCATTATGAATAATTCTTAATGAATAAAAATCCTGGTTTTACAGAAACGTTTATTTTAATAATAGTGAAAATGAGAGCTATAATAAAAAAACAACCCCTTGTAACTATACCATAAAAACAGAATGCTTTTCTCAAGAAATGTTTCCAGAAAGCAGCAGAGGTTCTCTGAAAGAGCCATATTCAGTGCACAGTAGTGGGTTTGCCTCAGATAAGCAAAAACAATTACTAATCATAATTTCTTGAACAGATTAGAGGTGCCTCTTGTGCGCAGTGGATTCCCTGTCTCATAATAAAACAGTGAGATAGTATAGGCAATCTGCATCAATCCACTTCTGATAAAACTCTTGATTTTAGTGGGGTAAAGGCATTTCAGTAGCATGAAGGGCTGTTGGAAAAGAGGAGTCCCATAGGAATCTACAGTATTGCCTTTTAAATTTTGATATTGTAGCAATTTCTTAGCTGCAGGCACAGGATGTCTGATGCAAGCCAAAACAAAGTCTCAGGGCTGTAGACTGAAAAATCTGTTTTCCTAAATATTCATAAAAGAATTTAATACAAAAGCCCCTCAGCCAAAAGTTTCTATCATATTAAAACTTTATAAGTTTTAAATATTTCTCATCTTCCATGATAGAGTCGAATCTTCTTGACTGATTAAATAGGTTCACAGGTTAATGACCTCTAAGAAAGCTTTGTTTTTCATCACAATCCTGCATTATTTGATTTATTTTATGTTCTCACTTTAGGCTTAGTTATGAGACTGAAAAGAGGAGCCAAAATGAAGAACATTTGCGTAAAGTCAGCCATACACAAACTGCAGGCAAACCCAGAAAAACAGTGTGAAGGTATGAACAGACCAGAATAGAAGCAGCCATGACAGATGAGTCACCTAGTCAATAAAGGGCAAACCTTCAGTCTGAATTTACCACCTATCCAGATTAAACCAGAACCAATAACCCTCTTCTGAACAATGCAAAAAGCTTTCAGGTCTGGTCAGTGGTGTGTTGGAAAAGATACTTTTAAACAGGCATTAAACAACAAATATCAAAGCTTCTTAAACTGCTGAGAAAAAAACCCCTATAATTTTGTGTTTTCAACCCTTGGAGCAATTGACTGGCAGGGACAAAACCACAAGGTTCCTAGGAGGGGGTCATCCTGCCCCTAGAACTTCAATATAACCATAAACAAAGGAGTTGAAAAAGGCTAAGTAAACAAAACTAGAAACAGTTTCTTCTTTTGAAATTCATATGCAAGTTAAGGTACATTGAGGAAAGAATTTTGTTTCATTTGTTCTCTGCTGCCTTGCCATTGCCTGGTAACATTTTCAAACAGTGCTGGCTACTGCTTGGAAGCAGAATTAGTAGGAGGACTGACTTTCTTCCCCCAAAGAAAATATTGGTTTTTCAGTGAAAAATTAAATGCTGAAGGTCTGAGCCTGACCTCGTCAATTTTCAACCTCTAACTTTTATGTTTAAAACTGGTTTGTTTGGTTGGATTTTTAAAATGTGGAATGCTACTTTTGTGCCTTGTGGGAACTGCACCTTAATTGCTCGTATCCCATATTTTTTCATGATGTTCAGTGAAAGTGCAACATCTCACATGAAAATAGGTCACATTTTAGTGTTTAGTACAAACAATTTTCTCTGGAAACAAACCAACTGAATACCAAAACTTTTCACATGGCAATGCTTGTTGGAGATCAAGCTTGTGATGCATGAAAAGCAAAGACTGCTTCTGCTAATCTCTTGCAAAGCTGTGGTAAAAGACACTCAAAATTCACCTGACTGATGTTGTCAGTCATATACTCACATATAAAAAAAAACTATGCTGAAAAATATAATTTAAGATTAAGGGTCTGGTGCACATCTACAGTTGCCTCCTGAAACCTTAATTTACCTACCATGGATATCCATTGTCTGAATTGAGTGTAAGAGGCAAAAAAGGGAAGAAGAGGATGTGATTACATAATTAAAGACTATATTGAAATGCAATTGTATGAGCAAACAGAATAAAGGTTGCCAGGAAATAATTTATCTGATGATTCCTAACTTCCAGTGTCAGATCTCAGTTCCTCAGCCTGCATTCCTTGACAGTTGGTCACATACCAGCTGTGGTCCCACAGTCGTATGGCTAAAAGTGTAAATGATAGCAAAAGAACTTGCAGCCTAAGTAATCTTTCTGCATATTAATTTTAAAGTTAATTCCTTAGCTGTGGTTTGAAAAGGTGACTGAAAATATTTGTTATGTGACACTGTAAAAGTCTCTATCATCAGATTTGAACCCTCCATTGTTTTCCACATCACTGATGTCAAAGCTTGACAGAACTGACTTTTGATCAATAGAAGTCTGTTATTCTTTGTGAGAATATGAGTCCTTGTGCTAGTACATAGATGCCCTCATGAAGTAGAAAGCATAACAAACACAGTGATTCCTCTGTGAAGTGAATTTGTGCTCTGTGTGGGACTTCTTGATTGAGGATGGATAGCTGTGGCTTCCTTTCAAAGCATGGGTGAAGGGGTCTTGCTCATTTTAGCATAAGTTTTCCATTCGAACTCCTCACTGGAGTTGGAGGTCCTAGCTCTTGCTGTATGTTTGTGCTAGGGAGTGTGGGGTTGGTCATGTGTTGAAGGCAGGCTGTTCACTAGGTGAAGTGTGATCTCCTTCTCATTTCTAGGCACAAAAAATGTCCAAGCCTGTAGAATGTGGCTAGGCATCCTTTCATCAGAATTCAGTGAAGACCCTTATCTTACAATATTTGTGTTTAGTTATTTTAGTATTGGCAAATATCAAAATTTGATGGAAAAGATGATAAGAACTTCTCAGAGGAGATGCAATACCATTTTGTAAGACTTGTGGAGCCAGCCCCATGCAGCAATATCTCATTGTTGAAATAATCACAGGAAGGTTACTGCAATACCTAAGAGTTATAAGAAAAAGGAGACCTTGAAAACTACAGGTTTTTCTCTGAAAGTCCTTTAAAGATGCTCTGATGCAGCTGTGCAAAGGACTTCTGTACTCTCCGTATGGATGCTGAG
>JANHGB010050315.1:0-20435 GCA_026283785.1 Coracopsis vasa | reverse complement strand
AATACAACACAGCACAATACAGTCATACCTGAATGCAAGGACAACTGACAAAGTGCTACTCCTCTTTGAGAAACATTTAGGTGTAGATTGAGGTCTGAGAACAAGACAGCAGGAATTTGGGGGGGATGACAGGGAGCAGGTAGCCATCTGAGCAGACAAGGTATTAAAGGCACCGTGTATTTATTTATTGCTCAGGTATTTTTAACACTGATTTTTCAAATGCATGAAGCCTGCAGGAAATTGCAGGTCTGTTGCTGCTGAGTCATACAGGCATGTGCATCTTCTCAACATCAGCTGGCACACAGGAAGGACTGATAAGCATCTCTCACTCCTCACAGGTCTCACTGTCTCTCATGGGCTTGGAAGACCGAGGTCTGCTTTGGACATGTCCTAGAGAATAATGTTTGGAATACTCTCATATGATGTTTATTTCCTGGTTGCTTCTTGAGCTTCTAGTTAAAATGGAATGCTAGGTGGAAAATAAATGAATATTATATAGATTGGGTTATTAACAACCTTTTAAACTATTCTGGTATTTCTATTAAAATATCTTTTTCCCTGCTGCAATAATGGAAAGAGAAAAAGCAGGGTCAGAACTCTGTGTGTCTGTTACACATGGTGTGAGCCGCACCACTTATTATGTGCCTCTGAAGACACCAATGAAGACAGCTTTCATTCCCAGTAGACAATACTGATTTTAGTTGTTTATACCTTATTGAAGCACTGAGTTTAAGCCAAAACTTTTCATACCCTGCCTGTGTGCCTGGCTGAATGCTGTAATATTTCAGCAAAATAATTTAGCTCCTTCAGTGAATGAGGCTAGGAACAAAGTGCCGCTTTGCTCATGTTAATACTTTGAAATATTTTTTGTAAAATTCTCCAGCACCACCCTGCTTTGAAGCAGGAATTTTAAGTTTGGCAGAGGGAGAATTTTTATGTCAAAACTCAGCCTTCCATCATGCCTGTGGAAATCCTCCCAAATTTTTGTTAAGTCTTAATAATTATGTCAACTGTAATTCATACAGATTCAGGAAAGTTGTGAGAAAGCTGTTACTTTAGGCTTTTTAGATATCTCCAACAGAAACTAAGGACCATTGCAAACTTTATTGTTACTTTCAGGTTGTTACTTTACCAGTAGCTGACCAGATGTGTTATGTGTACTTTCACCACAAAGCAAATATGCTTCAATCAATGACTTTGGGGAAACTGATTTTTCATGTTTACTTACCATAGCTTTCACAAGTATCTCATAGGAGCCACACATTTCATAGCCACCTATGTGCTATTACCGTAGAATCATAGAATCATAGAATAATTAGGGTTGGAAAGGACCTTCAGATCATATAGTTCCAACCTCCCTGTCATGGGCAGGGACATCTCACACTAAACCATATCACCCAAGGCTCTGTCCAGCCTGGCCTTGAGCACTGCCAGGAATGGAGCATTCACAACTTCCTTGGGCAACGATTCCAGTGCCTTGCCACCCTCGCTGTGAAGAACTTCTTCCTTATATCTAACCTAAACTTCCCCTCTTTAAGTTTTAACCCATTACCACTTGTGCTATCACTACAGTCTCTGATGAAGAGGCCCTCTCAAGCATCCTTGTAGGCCTAAAGGACCATCTCTACCTCCTTTTCCCATATTGGGCTGTCAGCCTAAATGTAAACATTAAATATGTCCAAGAACATCTCCTGGATATGGAGGTTAACTGGAACCATGTGACTCATGCCCTTATATCTAATAGCTTCTGCCTTCCAAAATGGATTTGGCATATCTAAGCCACTTATTAGGAATGGCAGCTGGCCTGTGCTAAGCCCTGTGCCCAGGCATTGCTCAGTAGAATGCCACCTGGCATGTGAGTGTGTATGAAACACAGTAAGGCTAAGTATTTAGGGTCTTCTATACCTTAACATGCTTTTTACTTAAATAACCTACCCTGAATCATAAATTCAAATTATCATAGCTTTTTTCTTTGGACATAAACAGAGTGAAAGGATATTTATCATTACTGGGTCAAATCTTAAAGCTTATGAAAAGCTTTCCCATTATCATCAGTTGTAATAGGATTCAAAGGCTGTCTCTAGCTAGTATCTAATATTGCGTATTGGGTGCTTGCGAGATTTAAAAAACAGCATTGTTATCTAATTCCTATTTAAGACACAGGCCGTTTGGTCACCTGTCTCTGTGAGCACTGGTAAATGGCATGAACTTGAACTGAGGCAAAATTTCTATCAGAGGTTCATCAGCAGTAAGAGTAATAAGATGTGTGGATGAAAATTTGATATAGCATCTATTTGCCTTTACAAATTTGACCCTAAGTACTAGGGCCATGAAAGACTGGTTACCTAAACTGATTGCATGAGCTCCTAGAGTGTTATACTAGAGATGGAGCAATGAAACAGAAAGTTACATCTCTCCTGAGTTCCTGAAATATTTACACAGTTACCATCCATCTATTCCTATCTGTTTGACTGTATTTTTCCAAGGTTGGTGAAACTAAACCCCAAACTTTTAAGTAGATAACTTTCAAGAGTTCTCCTTGAGACCAGGAACACTATTGTCACAAGTCTTGTAAGAATTTCTCTCTAATGAGATTTTCAACTGTGATGGCAGTCTAATGGCATGGAAATAGTTTGGACCTGCCAGCTGGGACACTGTATTGAAAGTACTGAAGTAGCTTAGCTTGTATATCCAAAGTATTGAAGTACCTCAGAGTGACAACATTTTGTAGAAATGTGTTTAAGAATACACGAAGGTTTTTTGTGGGTTTGTTTTGTTTTGTTTTTTTCTCTTTTCTTCAGAGGCAGGGAACCTTCTTACATATTGCCATTGATTTTGGAGTACCACCTAGAGACACTGGATACCATTGTAAGTCTATGCCTTGCTTGACACATAAGTCATTTGAGAAGAGTTGAAATAGATATTGGTTGCTGTCGCCAGTTACCACTCCTTCACTCCTTTTCTGAAAGTGTTTCAGAAGTTCTGACTTCATTTTAACATGGGGATAACCACGCTGTGAAATAGTGACAAATGTCACAAAATGGAATTGGCAACCTCAGTCAACTTCTTTGAGAAATTCTTCTATTAATAACTAAAGAATTTAAGGGTCCTGGGAAATTATCATAACCCAGCTAAATAACTTGAATCATAAGTGAGTTTTAGCTATTATTTTTCTGAGAACAGAATCTGTTTAGGGATGGAGTGTGCATTGCAGGTTTCGTAATAAGCCTATTAGAGATCAAGGTTTAGTAGTAAATCCCTCGGCATTTCTACTTTCCTGCTAGCTATTCCTTACAGCTTTTTTTTAGTAATGAAGATTTCTTTTACGCTGCAACTAAGTACTCTTTCTTGTCTAAATAGTGTAAAGTGTTTCTATTGGCTGCAAATCAAGATATTCCATACTCCATTTCTGACTGCATGTTTTACAGCTTTTGATGTAAAACATGAATCTGTGAGGATGGTGCCACCTAATGTAAATTTAGAACATGACAACTATTTTCCATTTGACGTTAAATTACCAGTTGGGATTGAAAGGTTAGGAATTTAGTGCTCTTTTATCCCTTCTGTCTAATTATCTGGAAGGCTGTTCTGCCAGAGATTTCCATGGAGTGACTGAAAAGGTCTTATTTCTCTCTTCTATTCTGGTCTTTTTTTCACCAACACGTTTTGAACGATTTCATGATTTTTAAACATGGAAAATACAGAAAACGTTTGACTAAGTATCTCTCAGATTTAGCTGCACGCAGCTGTCCTGGCTTCAGTCGAATTTATTTATCACATGAGAACTTTTTCAAAACCTGCTGAGAAGAAACGTGGGAAAATGACTTAGAGAAAGCCTAATAGAGTAGCAGCTGTCTTCTGTCCTTCTAAACTACTCTCTTTCTACTTGTATTGGTGCAGACTTAGGCATGATCATGCCCAGTCACTGGTGTAAACCTCAGTGCTGCTGGTATTTGCATCAATAGGGTCAACTCAGATTTTGAGAGCGTATACTATAGTTTTCAGCAGTTTAACTCTTCTGCATTGCTGTAACTTCAGGTATTGAGTCTCAGATATGGTTGAACCTGGTCAGAATTGTGTTTTAAAGAATTTCTTCCATAAAAGGAAAAGGGATTTAAAGTTATATAAGGATAAGGAGAGATTAGTGGGTAGCAAAGGGGCTAAAGCAATGGTCATTAAGTAGTCAGGTCTGCACTTATCTAGGCCAGATCAGTTTGGATCAGGTTGGAATGGACTAAAAGGTGTCAGCTGAGCCACTGAAATCAGTGAAACAGACCCATTGATATCAGTAGCAAGCTGCGCACAACTGAAACTGGACACCATAAAATAAAAGTCATAATTAAGGCTAGTTTAGCACAGGGTTTGACAAAAAAACCAAAAACCAACCCATCTGCCCCTAAACCACAAAGCTCTCCAAGAAACTGTTTCCTGTGACACTGGCTTGTTTTCAAGGCTTCCTTGAAAATATGAGACAGGAATATATTTTTTAAATGAAAGCAAGAATTCTTAAATTGTCTTTCCTAAAGCAGCTAGGGCTCCAAGAAAATGCAAAAGCTATTATGACACTTGTCATAATATTCTTGATTGCTGCTTCTAGTATGTCTTTACACTATTCCCTATGGCAATTCAGGAAAACATGAAAATTGCTTGATACCATTGATTGTCCATAAGTGAACCAGAACTGTATTCTGGTTTCAGGGATCCCTAGGAGAAATACAGATTTTTGAGGTTAATTCTGGTTAAACTCTCATATAATTAGTCTTACATTTTTACATCTGTGATTACTTTGCTCATGTGCTCTTATGACTGGTTTGGATTTCTTGCTTCTAGTTAGGAAAGTTTTTGAAGACTATGTATGTATTCAAGTGCAACTAAGCATAGAATGACTTTTTGCTTTTCCCTTAATTGTCTCAGACAAGAGCTTGTGGGTACATCTGCTAAAATGGGGTTGGTTACTAGGCAAAATGTCAAAAGGGCTCTTCAAGACTGAATGAATATGGAAAAGAAAAAGCTGTGGAGGGTGATGGCAAGTAACAAGACATAACAGGAATCAAATCATGGTGGGCTGGTCATGGTCCAAGCTGACAGCTGATGGTAACCGTATAATCTTCTTCCAGCATGGATTCACGGCCTTCCAAATTGACATGGTTCTGGAATAAATTATGAGACTTTACGCAGTTACAGCACCTCAGCCTGTGACACCTTTGTGTTGATGAGTCAAGTAATATCTGTTACATCAGCCAGAAATTTGTGTGGTAAATCAATGTGGAAAATCCCAGCTGCCACAGAAGATGGTGGTGGTGGTGCTGCTTCTGTACAGCTTCTTCCGGTTCATCTCAGAGGGTGTGTCATAGTTAGACAGCATCACAGGGATAGCTATAAAAAGCTGGAGTAAGGTGTACTGGGCAGAACTAGAGGCATGGGAATACTTCTTCTAGCTATGGTCTTATTTTTGTTTTGATTTTATATTCTTCATGACTTGCCTAAACCCCTTAACATTATTCTGTACTTGTTTTTTTTTAAATTCCATTACAGTGACAGCTGTATATAGGAGCAACTAAAGTAGCACATGCTTTGCAAATAAAAGCTGGCCTATGAGAGAATACTTTTAATACAAATCTCTATTAAATCTATGAAGAACAGACTGGCTTCCAGACTGGAGGAGAAATTCTATTTTTGGCAGAGAATGAAAGCAAAAAATAAAACAATAGATAAAGAAACAGAATAATTTTCAGTCACCTAATTAGACAGAGGAAGCAATGGAAAGGATGAAATATATTTTATTCTTTATTAAGAATGATACAAACTCACAAGTGCTTGGCTGCTTGTGTAAGAGAATCACTTTGACTCATGTAATGTCAGGCTCTTCATTCTCTTCTAATCAGTGGTTCTTTATAATTCAAAGAGCAGTTTTAAATCCTAAATATAGAAAAAAAATGTGTTGTTAAGATTAAAATAAATAAAAAGGTCCCTGTGTTTTGTTTGCACTTCTGATATATAGAAGACGAAGAACTGGGAAAGGTGTGATAAGGTTTGGTGTTTCATTTTAGTGTTGGAATTATGTAAAGCATATATTAAGACATCATTTGAAGTGCAAATAGTGTTACAGTTTCAAATAATCAAACTTTTTGACAGCTGTAGTTATTATGAGCATAAAAGAATTGTTTATTACCTATTGATAAGATTTCTTATGCATGCCATTGATATAAAAGTTAAGTTCATTAACTTCTAATACAATTTAGGCTAATTTTTCAGTCCTATCCTTGTCTGTGAGTGCCTAACTTTTGGCACCTGTAAATAGAGGAGTCAGCAGTGCTTTGTTGTGGCCTGTCTAGCTACATATCTGGAGTATAAATCACTGGGCAACAAATGGGGGATACTGGATAAATGCAGTTGTGCATCGCAAAGACATACTTGTGAGAATGTGGGAAAAGAAAACCATATGAAGAAATCTTAAAAGAGGACAAAGCAGAAAGATAGCTACAGTAACCGAATAAGGATCAGTGCAAGTCCAAGCTCTAATAATTTTTCTATTTTTATGTTTTACTAGGTAGCAATATGGAATTTAACTAGCTGAAGTCTTTTGTAAATCTTGATGATGAATAATATTTTATGTCATCTGTGAATAAGTAAAGAAGAACAATTTTTGCAAGACAAACTACAGTGTTGTTTAATAATCATGGCAAGGCACAGGGTTAGAGGTAAAACCAGAGATATATTCTTTTGGTGAAAGAACATATTAGGTTAGATTTTCCTGAAGGGATTTTGAGATTCGAATTTCAACTTTGGCTTTGTATTGCCAGCCTTTAGGTATTAGTACAGAATGTTACAGGTTTATGGCAGTGAAGGGGAGACTGAGTATCTTTTCTTGCTGGCCATGCGATTGCTAGCCTTGGAACTTGGGAGGTCAAGGATCTTTGTTTTCAAAAGCTCCTGAGATAGGTCTGTGGAAAATCCATCTTAGCTTGTATATCCATGCAGTACTGTGTAGTGTGGATGTTAGTTGGCACTAAATAGCTGGCACCAGTTTGGGAATCTCCACGTGTTATAAAAATCCTATGAGGCTGTAAAAGGCCTTTTGTTTTGAGGGCTTGTGAAACTGGAGGAAATAATTTTCTATTTGAACTATTTTTCCTGTTAACCTTTAGTGACCTACTTTAGCTGTCTTTAAGGAGAGGACTACTTTTGGTCCAGGTGATGTGGATAGGTGTCTTTTAGCATGCCAAACAGGATTAGAAATTGGAGTAGTCACATCCCATAAAATTAAGGTGATGAGAAAAAGTGATAAAATTATTTTGAGAAATTTTCCGTGCCTGGGAGAGGATGACAGGATGTAATCCTCCCTTCTTCCAACCTGAGGAACGCTAGGCATTATCCAACACCTACCTCAGATACAAAATCTGTATTCTCTAAAGTTTCTTTTGAACTATCTAGGCATTTCAGCAGACCCACAGAAATTAACAGCTGAAGGTAACCTACACTATTGGGAAGAAAAAGGAAGTTTCCTGGTGGATGCCCTGGTTCTTTGCTGCTTAAAATGATGTTAATTTGGAGTATATAGAAATTTCCCCTTCTGGAAAACCAATTTGAATGGGAGGAGAATACAAGCAGTGATAATTTTAGCCTCTTTATTTCAACCTTTTTAACTTCTGCTGTAGCTAGAATCAGAAGCAGTTCTAAGCCACGATGATGGTGAAGTTGTGTGTATAAGGTTGCTGACAGCTCGCCAGTAGAGAGCTCCCCTGAACTGGCAGTTATTTGCTGCAATAGCTGTCATCAGAGAAGCTCTATCCTTTTTTTAGCTGCTGAAGAGCCGCTGATGGAATAATGAGCAGTTTGCACTTTCTCATTACCACTTATTCATCATAGACAATGCGTACAAAGTATCTGTAGTTAAAGTATTAAGCGATCACTTTTGTGATCTTTTGTCTGTGTTATATTTCCGAAGTGTCTAAGTTTTAAACTAGTATTTGATAAACTGTGGTTGAAGCACAGCATATTTAAATTAAATAATTGCACAAACTCATTAGTTCTACATTCTAAAAGAAAGGGATAGGTTTTCATTTTTCTGTTTCTCCTCCAGAGAACACTCTTATGGGTTGTTCTGAGGATCTTTTTCCAGTGATGCTACTAAGAACATAAAGCTTGAGGAAGTGGGTTCACTGATAAGGATGTTAAACATGACTTTGTAGCCAATATGAGCTGGGGAAAAAAAAAAAAAAAAAGCACACAGTTATGCTAATGTTAAGATTGAAATCATCTCAAGGCTTTTTATGAAGGAAGAACTAAATTTTGCTACACCTACCTAAAAGGATGTAAGACTAGAAAAATGCTTCTGTAATCAAGTGGAAAAGGAGGAGAGGAGAAAATATGGGACAAGCAGCTGAAAGAAGAGCCTGAAAGCTCCAGCCCATCCATCTGCCAAGAACCAAGGTTTGTGGGGTGGGGGTGATAGGGATGTTTGTCTCAGCTGCATCCCTGATCAAACGGTAGTCATTACTCATACTTTTTGACCCTGTGACTCTTTAGTGGCCAGTACAGACACTACGCTGGGTTTCCAGTGATTTTCCAGGTAGAATTCACCACTTATAATGTCTATTACACACAATTCAATGAGAAATGTAAAATAAACATGGTACCATTCATTTTATCTTCTCTCTATTGGATGCTAACAGAATATTTCTTCCTTTTAGCATACCTTCCTCTGGAGCTTTTCTTTTTTTGGGGGAAAGACTGTAGAGAGGTTTGTTTTTATGAATACTACCACACCCACGTGAAAACAGGTTTTTGCAAAAGCTTACTGATGGAAAATGTCTGTCTAAATGCATATGTAAAAGCCAGTTTCTTTCTCTTTTTTTTTTAAAGATGGATTTTCCTCTTGCAAATACAGTAGATTTGGCCTGATTTATATTATTTGCCAAAGGTGGAAAGATAACAAGTATTACAGTACAAATGGTGCTCCTTGCAGTAGTCCATGTATTGTGGTAGATGTGAAATGGGCTTCCATCAGTTTCTAGATCAGATTCTCAGCTTCTCTGATCAGCACAGCTGCACTGAAAACAGCAGACTCTCTCAGGCACATATTGTCAGAGAACCATCTCCCTCCCCTACTTCACTCTGTACAGAAAATAAAATGAAACAAACTAGCACTGTTTTTAGGAGGGCCTAATAGGTACTTGAGATGGAAATAAATGATTCTTCCAGTGCTAATGAAAAGATTATTCATTACTAATGATGTTTGCAAGACTGGCATCTCAAAAACTACTCTTTAAGGCACAATTTGTTCTTTCTTGTCTTTATATTCTGATTAGCAGAACAGAGTAGAACAGAATACAAAGTCTAGTAGAGATCTTTTGTACTTGCAAAAATGTAATGAAGTTAATTAACAATATGTATAAATGAGTCAGATGTACAATCATAGAATATTTTAGGCTGGATAGCATCTGTGCAAGTCATCATGTTTGATCCACCAATTAAATCAGTGCCAGCTTTGACGTTGTATCAGGTTACTCAAAGCCTTGTACACTCAAGTTCTGAATCTCTCCAAGGACAGAGATCCAACAGCTTCTATGGGTAACCTGTGCCAGTGCTTGACCACCCTTATTGCTTTGATGAATGAGATTTTTAACTTGAAGTGTGTCTTTTTCAAACTATAAGCTATAAGTTTTCAAACTATAAGCTTTCAAACCATAAATGTTTGCATTTAAAATGAAAAAAAAAAAAAAAAGGAAAGCCAGAAGACCTCTTTCTGTCTGGACTCTGCTTCTCAGACTATTTGATCTGAGTAGTCCTGCTCAGAAGTGCTCTCCTTTTGCCACAGCTCATCACAACATAGAGTCACAAGCTATAGGTTTATGACACCTGTACGTTGCCTAAAAAAGAAACTCTGAAATTTGTCTGACTGTTGTATGATGGCAGCCTGAGGGCAACTATTTTTGACAAAAGTATTCTGCAAGCAAAATGTTGACTTCCATCCTGCCTATCTTACATGACCCCAGTCCTATGGAGTGTGCTGCGTGTTGGTTTCTTAAATGTCTGCTTGACAAAATGTCAAGTCTTATAAGTAAGACTATTTCTTGAATACTAATAAACTTTCAGCTGTTGGCTGCTCTGCTCTGTGACAAATGGGGCAGTTCAGAACAGGGGCAGTTACAGAAATAGCACAGATGGAGTCACAAAGTTAGGACGTCTGGCCTTTCAGTGTTTCCAAGACAAGGAAGGATTTTTGGAATCACAGTTTGGGATTTGGGCACCTGTATTTGTGGATTTCACTGGCAATGCCTAAGATTTTTGTGAACTATAGCTCCTAACCCACAGTCATTATTTTGATGGGGCAATTTTAACTTTTTTTTTTAAAAGTATATTTATTAAGTATATTCCAACCTTTACATCATGCTTGAGGGGATTGACGACATGGACTCCAATGAAAGATCGAAGACCCAGTTTATTTTTACAAGCACCCTTATATATCTTCCGACAGAAGCTGACTGGTTAGTGGCCCTACTTGGTAAAGACTAATTGGTTAGTGCCACATTTGAAGAAAGCTAGTCAACGTAGGTGCATCCCATTGGCTAAAACTACTGTTCAAACGACTCCCTTCAACCACGGTGATTCCGTGTTTTCTCTTGCTGCTTCCTTCCAGCTTCACCTTCTACTTGCCTTCCTGTTTCACTTCCTTTTATGTTCCTCTGTGCTCCATGATCTCCTTTCATTAGTTCCATGTAGTCGTGGCCTCCTGCCTCTTCTAGAAATGTTCCCACACATGCTTACTTGAGTTTATTGATTGATCAGTTGTTAAGAAGGGTTACTGTAAGCACACATGATATGGTCATCCTGTAATGTTGTATCAGCTAAAGGAACTTGAATGAAAAAATGTCAGTTAAACATAGTCCGTTGAAACCTGATTAATAAGAAAACATTAAAAGGACAAGCTTAACTATCTAATACTTACAATACTTTCAGATAGCTAATGCAAAAAAGACCTCTCCCCCTAATTTTAATACAGCTACATCCACCAATATTAACAACATGCAAGCACTTAGAATAACAGGCTAGTACTGCATGTTATTATTGCAATGTGCTGTGCCTTTCAAATCACTGTCCATGTGCCTCAATAACATACCGTTGTTATAATGCCCAATATAAGTTTTACCTCTAAGGAGCCTAACAATAGCTGGTATTCCAGAACAGAAATGGCTTGCTACAGGACAAAAGCCTTTTGTGAGGAGAAAAGTTGAGCAAAACAATTTTATACTCAGTTGTCTTTGTTTCCAGGCAGGCATGTGGCTAGTAATGTCCATTTGTCAGTTTACTACTTTAGCACTGTTCCAGAAAGAGTTGCTCTTGGCCATGACACACTGGGATTGCTCTTTATGGTTCAACATCTGCTTGGCCTTCTGGGAAAAGAACTTTACAGCAATACTATTTTAACTAACCTTTCTTTTATCTCTGCCTATAAATACGGGATGCCTTTCTACTGGGTTTTTACTAGGCCATTTCTAATGGTGACCTGAACTAAAATGAAGTGGACATGAGCAAAAAGGAAGGTCTCATTCAGCAGGTAAGAGACTAACTGTGAATAATTTCTAAGCAGATATGCTCATATAAAATACTTTTTGCATCCACTTTAATGTTTTTAGTAAGTGAATAGTTCATTGTGAATGATATGCAAGGCTTTCCATGCATGTATGTTGAGCATGGTCTAATTCTGAAGCAAACGCAGATCAAAGAAAGGCTTCTTCTTTAAGCCAAAACCCCTTGATTTGCTTCAGGAAGCAACTCTTAACACATTTTAATTTCCTATTTCTTTCATTTATATTGATGCATTTCAATGTATCAAAAGTAATAGAAATAAAAGTCTAAAATCTGATCCATTAATATTCATGGGAAAACAGATTGGCTTTGGCTTCATTAATGTAAATAAAAGCAGCACAATTTGTGGACCAGTCTCACTTAAGGCTACTGGCCTAAGTGGATCTGCTCAGTTTCTATATGAGTAGATTTTGAAACAGGTTCTGGTCCTGAATTTGCAATATATACTTTTTAATAAAGTAAAAAACCTCTAAACAACAACAAAGCAAGCAAGCAAATAAGCAAACAAAACAATAAAGAAGTGCCTGTTATTTTGATCTCATTGTGAAAACAAGAAATTAAATTTTTTTTTTAAGAGAAAGATGTAATGTGGCTTGGAAATAACTGCAGGCAGACTTCCTGAGACTACTAGACAATTTTATCAAGGTGAACAAATGGATACTTTATATGCTAGAGATGCACCTAGTCTGAGTCACTGGCTGCTTCCTAGACCATCTTCGTATATGAAAAGAGTCATAGAAATTAGACATAAAAGTGTTGTAGGTCATTAAGTCCATTCACTGGCAAATGTCTTCGTGAGGATTAGTCAACTGTTAAATAGATCCTGCTTTTAGACTTCACTTACACTGCCACAAATTGGAGATGACACCACCAGTGTACCTTTGTGGTCCCAAATCACTTTGAAGGAGAGATCAGCTTCTTCATTTTGAGACTCTATCTTACTTTTTTTTTTTTTAACATGTACAGGTGGCATAGTCCAAGGGAAAATATTTGCAAATAACCTTGCCACAAGGTCAGCTTTGCTGTTTCGAGGCAGTGACCTTGAGAAGCTCATCTAATGATTGTATATATTCCATTCATTTTCACAGGAAGGACATTGATAATCTCGAGTATATTTAAAAGTTTCTAAGAAGAAAGGAGACTTTGCTTCTGCTCATATTGCCACACATCTTCCTGTGACCCATGGCAAGTTTGTGCTTCAGCTTCTCTACCTGCACAATAAGCACATGCATCTGATATTTATGCCACTTTTAGGCCTTTCACTAGGAGGTTTTTGTAGCAGTAAATCACTCTCAAATAGCCACTTCATCTGACAAGGTCACTGAGGGAGAAATTAGTCACAGCAATATTTTGACAATGTGCTGTGATCTTCATGTCTCTGTCTTACAAGCCAGTGGTGTCTGTTCATCGTAGCACACGTTTTAGTGCTTCATGCAAGAGCCAAAATCCTTTTATGTGCCTGGAGCTACTCCCTGGAAATGTCTGTGTTGTTGTCCTCCATAGGACTCTATGGCCAGACTCCCTTCTGGTGCAAATCTGCATAGCTCCAGTGACTCCAGTGACGCTGCATTAATTCCCAACAGTAGGTTATTTGTTCCTGTGTCTTCTGCTCCTTCAATGCCTGGTTACTGAGGGTGCAGTTGGACAATGCTTTCATGTGTCAAGGGAAAGGGCAGGGAAAGCACTTGGACATGGGTACACTTGCTTTATGGGTACTGTTGTGTAAGGTATTAAGCAGCATCCCATGGTGACTTCTAGTTTTTGACATTTGTTACTAGACTAAAAGATTAATTAAACTTGACTGTACCAACCTGGGGGAGCTGCAAAGGGTAACGTGGCAACAGCCAGAGTGGGCCAGGAAAGGTTCTTCATCATTCATGCCTTCATAGCAATTGAATTGTTTTGAAAAACTGTGTTACTTTTGAAGTATAACTGGAAAAAGAAAAGTTCAAACAATGTGAATAATGTCACGCCAGCTTCATTTAACAATAGTTTTAGATTTTTTTTTAGATTGGAAATATTTTGTTTCAGTTTTTCAACATGAAAACTGAACACTGTTATTTCGATATTTTTCCTATCTTATATGATAGGAAAGAAAGAAAGAAAGTCAAACTTAAGTGAAGCAGTTTAACTTTCCATAAATAAAAAAATCAGACAACCAAGCTTTACATATTTTTTACTTTTCTGTTTTAGTTTCCCCTATTCTTGTAACTCTTAGTTATACCAGATTTTGACATTTTGGTGTTCTTTGCAAAATTAATCTTTCATTCTTAGAAAATCCTTAGCAGCTCAGGAAGAACATCACAATTTGACCTCTTCACAATCAGTTAAAATACTATATCTAAAATTGGTTAATAACCTGAAATGAAATTGAAAATGAGAAAGTGCCTGAGACCCAGTACATTTTCCTGAGTGTTTGCTCCACTTTTTTGGATAGCCAGTAGCAGGAACATTGGGTTATCTTGTTGACTAGATATACAAAGGCTCCTGCTAGAGTTGTACCTTGCCTCTTTCACCTTCTTCCGTGATAGAAATCCTTCTGCAGCTATTCATCCAGTTACAAAGAACATCTTTTAAACTAACTCCCTTTCTGCTTTTCCCACCTCTCCCTTTCAAACGCTACAGTGTGAGTTTCTTTCTCTTATTTCCCTGTCTCTTTTTTTCAATATGTTTTTGAGAGAGATTTATAAACTGCAGTAGCATTTGCAGTCTTGCCTGAGGTCATGACACAAACAAAAAGTAGGAGAAAAACAGAAGGTCCCCTTTGCAGCCTCTGAATTTGCCTCATCGAACATTACAGATGTATTTTCAGTCACCTACAAAGGCAAAATTTCAAGAATTGCCTTAGATTTTCACTTGTGTTTCACACACCAGAAAACTCAGCATGTCTTATTCCTCCCAAAGGCAACACTTTACGTTTCCAAATGCTCTCAACCTGCAGGTTTACAGATGAACTGCCTTTTAGCAGTGCTGTATTTCATGATATAGTTAATGTTCCACTTCAGAGCTTGTACAAAGCCTAAAAGTGAACACAAACTGATTAAGAAAAATTGCTTTAGATGTATGTTTTCTGTGTTACCACAAGCTATAAAATGTCTATCAGCTGTAGAAGCCTGACAGCATGCCACAAGTGCATGTAATTGGATTAAGTAGAGCGAGCAATTTCATCTGTAAACTGCTGAAATACTTGCTGATACTGTCCTCTATTACCCTGTTTCTACCTGCATGGTGCTGTAATGTGTGAGTGTAGCCTTTATGCTCCATTGATGACTGCAGATATCCAGACTCTTGTGTACCCAAAGTACACAGTAGGTATCTAGTAAAGATAAGCGAAACTGTTATTTGTATGAGCTGAAGTTATCCATAATGGGATATGAAGTCGAATCCATCCCATCTACTGTAGGACTTGCGCTTGTCAACCTCTACTGAAACCCTACCAGGCGCAAAGCCTCAGTGCAGAAGGGATTGGTGTACCAACACTAGTTGCAGTACTAGAGCAAGAAGTCTTGATGGAAATCAAAACTTGGGGCAGTTCTAATACCTATAAATGATAGTTAAATAGAATCTTTAGAATGAAAAATCTAAATCTCAGATTGGTTCCATAATGTGGCCGACACCGCTTATATGTTGGACCTAATCCTTCTGGCAGGAATATCTGAGTTATCACGCGTGTGTTCACTTGCTAAGAAAGAGAAACAAATTTTGAAAATTTCAAGACTGAAGTTCTGACTTAGGGTGCCAGTAAAAATTTGAAAACAAGCAAATAAAAATTGGATGCTGCTGAAGCAAATGTTGGCTAAAAGAATTTTCAAGAATCTCTAGTATCTACTGATACTGTTGTTACACAACAACAAAAATATAAGAATATTCAGCAATGAAATAAAAAATCAGAACTCTTGCCATATTAATGCTGTAACTCTTTTGCTTTCTTTTCAGTACAGAAGGACACATGGTTCCATAAGGTTAAGTCATGATATATACCCAGCTCACTTGTAGCGTAACTTTCAAGCTGCTATTTTACTTAACCCTGTTTTCTTTAGAAAAAAAAAATGCTAGAAATACAAAGTTAACAGATAATTTTTAAGTAAGTCTCATTTTCTGGGTGCTCTCCCCTCTGTGCCCAGGTACTAGGTCTTTTCTGGTGGTAGATACCACATAAACTACTAGACAATTAAGGCTGTGTCATAGCTCATATGGCAGTCCATAACACATATGAATGTCTTTAATATGAAGGCATGCTGTATTTGTACCTTGCAATAAATCTAGCCCTGTTTAATTCACTGGGGAAAATACTGTGTAAGATTTCTAAATGAAAGTCCATGAATGTCTGAGTTTATTTAGAAGTGAAGTCATTCTCCTGCAAAAAGCCAGTGTGCCTTGTGCTGAGGACCCTAAGTGATGCATAGGTTGTTCTCTGTATAAATGTAGGACTTTTGTTTATTTGAAAGTAAAATGATCACTGCTCTTGTGTAAGAGCAGTGGGTGTAATATCTCTTTTAGGTCTATGACCAAAATGCAGTACCATAGTCTCAATTTCTCTGTGTAGCCTTTGTAGACAACTATAGACACATTAGTTACTAGAGTTCTATTGCAAATGAATGTTTCCATTAACAAATTTACAAGTTACTAGTCCTTATCCTGCTCATGCTGATTCCTCCACCCCTACTCTCTCTCCTTCCACCAGCTTCATTCACTTTCCTGTATTACTAATGGAGGTGGTAAAATTCTCCATTATAGTTCTCCATTATAAGCAGATTTTTGTCTGGTTTGTTATTCAGGAAAGTTGCTTCATTACATTTGTATTCCATAGTGATACAGAGCTGTAGGAATTAGGCCTATTCTACATGGGTGACGTGTAGAGGTATCAGCAATATACCCAGAATTATTTTATGGGGTGTATATTATGGTGTATTATGGGAATATACCAAAACCTTTAGATGAAGAAATGGGTTCATTAAAAACTGAAAGCTAAAACTGGGGTAAACAAGGAATTATGTTGTGAACGAGGCAGTTACTGTTTTTGATTGCAAGTGGGCATCACAAGCATTGTCAGGATATGTGCATGGGATTTGTAGGCACAGGGTGCCTTCTGCCTATAGAGCTGGCAGCCAGCTGCCTTTCACACTAACAGCAATGCCCTGGCAAGCTCCCAGAGTAGCTGTAAACAGCATGTCACAGAAATTTAGAGCAAGGGGGAGAGAGGAAGGAAATACTTCTATGAGCCTGTGTTAAAAGTCATTAGCTGTTTTTGACTATAAAATGATGGAAAATAGCATAATGAGAAAATAGTAAAAATAGGGAGGAATAATATACCAAAAGGGAGGTGTTAATGACCTTAATGGAGGCCATGTAACTGTTTCCTTCCCTGTGCACATCAGATGCTGCTGCCTTCTCTTCTACGTGCTTTTGTCTGCCAACAGGAATCTCTTTTGCCTTATACAGACTGGCATTCACTTTGCTTTTGTGCACACCCCTATTTCTTTTGGAAACTCAGGAACTGGAAAGAGTGCAGATTATTCCTTTGTGGAAAAGGTAAAGAATAGTTTAATTCAGAGAATATATCTTGATCTCCCAGTGTTTTTACAGGCGTTAATTCCATTTTAACCCAAACAAACCAAGGACTGCTGGTTAAGTTACTGAGTCTTAAATACATGCTTGAGTAGGTATTCAGAGGCAATACAACTGTGATTGGTTACAGAGTGATTTATATTTTGGTTAAACCGTATTAAGAAGTCTATTTTAAGACATCATGTGGTGGTGAATTCAATATCTACCTTGATAGTTTGTGAAGTAATTAATTACCCACAATATTAAAATGCCCACTATTTTTTAATTTGAATGCATCTGGTTTTGATTTCCTATTCTTTTCCCAGTCAACATCAGATTAATCACACTTGTGGTAGTAGGATCAGGATACTTAGGAGAGACAATGATCCAGACACTTCTTGATATTCTGTGGGATAATGAATGCAATTAATTTTTATAGCTCCTTTTTGCACCTTCTCTACATGATTACAACCATTTTGAAATCTGTTCCTAGCACTACAATATAAATCATATCAATGACATATATAAAGGTAAACATCATCTTCTGGTTCTTTCCTGTTTACACATCCAAATATGGGTTTGTCCTTTTTATCATTGCCCTGAAGGTTCAGGTTCTGGCCAAATTAAATCCTGAAATTCATTTAAAAGTCATTTATTTTCAGATTTCACTCTCCATACTTACATGGATTGCCAGTGTTCTGTGTTTCAGGACAATAAATTTTCTTTAAATATACAAATGCTTTTAACATGAACAAGAATATACTTACATGTAATTATTAATATACATATTTTTTCACATTTAAAGGTCACATGTGACAAATGTTTGACAAATGATGTCATACAGTGTACAATGTCTGTATTTTAATCCACTAAATCTGAAAAAAATATAAATTATAAAGGCATTTTCACCAGTTCTGTTCTTAAACATAAGAAAAAGAATTCTGCGAGATTTTTTAAAAATCAAAATAGCAGAATTTGAGGGTCAGTAAGTGTCCACAGAGATCTTCATCAGCAGGAAGTAATGGAACTGCTACAGGGTAAATGCAGCTGCTGGTGGTACTTTATTGGCGTGTTCTGTTTCATTCATGCCTGTTATTTGGTTCTATATTTTATTGCTGGTTACAGAACACATCTGAAAGGGACAACGATGAAGTTGATGGCAACAATATATGTGGTTTCAGAAAGAAAAAGGGAGTCAAAGGTCCTACAAAGTACGTTACTCCTCTAGAAAATGTGAAGATGGAGCTGTCCTGCACTTCAGAAATCCCAGATCCCTGTCCTCGACAAGGAACTACTGGTTGCTCAGGACCACCATCAGACCCATCTCTTCAAAACCTAGCTAGCTTTCCTTTAGTACAGAAGGACACAGAGGGCAGTGACAGTTCTTATACTGACAGCAGCGTGAAAGAAAACATGTCTGGAGAAACACGAGAAAAACAGGAGAATGATGGCACTGGGAAAAGAATATTAGGGCAAATAGATGAGGAAATAGATGCAACAGCTAAAACAGAGCAGCACACAGGTGTGCAACCTGCAAGGAGTGCAGGGAAAACTGTGTGCGCAGAGTCAGCTTGCAGGGGAGAGTGTGATGAGAAGGCAGAGAGTAAGCAAGAAGAACAGGGTGGGGTGGAAGAAAGAGATGTCAAGTTTCACATGACAAAGAAAGGCTACTTGGGTGGCACTGTATCCACACAAGGACATGGTACTGCAACCACACAAGGACATGGTGCTGGAAAGTCCTTCCAAGGGGCACCTGGGCATTCTAAACAAAGCTTGCAAGAGCTGAAAAACCTGCTGAGTGAAGGTTCTCTGCCTGCTCCTAGGCCCAGTTACAGTGGCAGGGCAGGTGGCACTTTCCCTCAGAAAAACATAAAACCCCAAGACAGGACAGCTGACAAGCAGGGCCGACCCTTTGAGACTTTTAGTCCCCATTTTGGAGAGGAGAACCAAAAGTACCACAGTTTCCACAAGGAAGGAGTGGGGCAGCAGAGTAAACCTCTGCTGGTCCTCAGCTCTGCCGGGTCTGATCAGCAGCAACCAGCGGGAAGCGACGTGGATCAACTCATTCTGGGACTACCTGCAGCTTCTCCACATGCAGAAAGCAATGCTTCAGAGATTCCCTTTGACTCTGCAGACCATGCTGGTAAGGATATTTAAACATCACCTGCTGTTCTGTTAAAGAAAATGCTCCTATTGTTGTTTTGTGGGGTTTTGTTAAGCAGTAAACTTTAGTCAGAGCTAGTGCATGAGAGGATTGTCGCCTGTGGTTTCTGTGTGATTGGGATGGATCAGAAGTTGTGCTCTATGTCTATGCTCCTTTTTTTTTTTTAAGTAAAAGCATTTATGAAGCTCAGCTGCCTGCCAAAACGTGCCACACACAAGTGGTTGTGTCTTTTTCACTACAACTGAAATATTTCCTTTTTTGAACTGAGCACAGGAAACATTTCCCAAAAGTCTGCTGGACACTGCAAAGCCCTCATGGCATCTGGGGTTCTTAAAACGTCCTTTTTGTTAACCTTTCCATCAGCAGAAATTGCTCCCTTGTAGGGACGATGTTTTCAATAGCTGTCCTGTGGGAGGACAGGAATGCAAAAACATCTCATATAAACTATAGGGGAAGAAAAGCAAATGAAGCAGAGAACTTCCACTAATCTTCATGCTGTTCAATAAGTCCATTTTGGAAGCATTTATAGAGCCAATTAATTGCTACTAATATGCTGTGATTTCTTAGAAACTGTAAAAGCTATACTACAGGGCTAGCTGGATCAGCAAACTGAAAGCTACCACTAGCTATGATAATGCAATGGGCTTGAGCAGTTCCTTGTTTTGTGTCTATTCCAGGAAGCACACAAAAAACAATTTGCCAGTTGAATAGCTATCAGATTAATAAATTTCCAGGAGGAGCATCAGGCTCGGATCATATTGTCAGCTCTTCAGGATAGGTATCTTACCCTCTGACTTATCTCACTGATACAAGAAATACGAATTTCTTCATTGATAAAATACTTTGTCCATCATTAACTATCCAGTAAAATATAATAGTAACAATTAATTTTTACAGCAATATTAAGTTATCTTGCTTTTTTTTTGTTTTTTAAGTCTCATTTCAGAAGGGTAGACATACTGCTATACATATCTGAAAAAAAAATCTGAATATTATAAATGTTATTGGCTACAGCAGGATTTCTCAGTAGACATATAGAATCATAGAATAATTGGGGTTGGAAAGGACCTTAAAATCATCTAGTTCCAACCCCCCTGCCATGGGCAGGGACACCTCACACTAAACCATGTCA
>JANHGB010050314.1:0-20721 GCA_026283785.1 Coracopsis vasa | reverse complement strand
GGAGACCTCATAGCAGCCTTCCAGTATCTGAAGGGGGGCTATAAGTATGCTGAGGAGGGGCTCTTCATCAGGGACTGTAGTGATAGGACAAATGGTAACGGGTTAAAACTTAAACAGGGCAAGTTCAGGTTAGATGCAAGGAAAAATTCTTATTGTGAGAGTGGTGAGGCACTGGTACAGGTGGCCCAGAGAAGTTGTGAATGTTCCATCCCTGGCAGTGTTCAAGGCCAGGTTGGACAGAGCCTTGGGTGACGTGGTTTAGTGTGAGGCGTCCTTGCCCACAGCAGGGGAGTTTGAACTAGATGATCTGAAGGTCTTTTCCATCCCTAACTATTCTATGATTCTATGAGTAAGAGGAAACGAGATCATTTTAATCTATAATATTATATAAACTTGTTTTTCAAAGAAGGAACATGAGTGATGTAAATTATATTTGCTTAAACTAAAAGAACTCGATTATGCACTTTCGAGGTTTCTAGGGAAGTTATGAAAGTGTCTTACTGGCAACTTAAAATTTTATTGAGAGGAAGTGCATATACAGCACCATCAGAGTTTTATTTTTTAGAGATATCAGGAATAGGATTTCAAAGGATAACTTTGGCAATCAAGTTCAATCTGCCTCTATTACTATGTTGTTACAATAATTTTAAAGATTTAGATGTCTATATTAAAATAAACATTTGTTCCAGAGTTCCTCAATATTTTCTTTCCACAGTTCCACACTTCAGATAGATGCATTTCAGAACTTGTCTCTGATAAGTGTCATGATCTCTTTATATTAAAATGGGGTACAATATCAACCACATCTGTTTCTGTTCACTCTCTCCTTATTCACGTATTTATGTTTACCTTATTTTGAAAATGCTCTTCTTAAATTAAACTCTGACTTCCATTTTGAAGATATGTCTTTTTTTTTTTTAAGCAGCAAGCTGCTCCCTGTAATTAATGGCCTATTAGCCACTTACTGACTCAAGAAATTATGACATTTATTCAAAGAACTTAGAATATAAATTTGAGTGTGAAATATTTCCTTCACTGCACTACACAGTACGATCAACCTGTCTGTTAAGAAGTGTACTAATACAAGCATCTTCACTACTTCATGAAGTTTAATGTAATTCTTAATTGAGGCCATTCACAACAGTAGTCAGCCATTGATTTAATAATTGCCTTGGGGTGACTCATGCACAAAACTATTTTTGAAACACGCCATAATAATTTTGCCAAAAACCAAGTGCTTATTCTCTCCAAAGCTAGTAATCCTTTGCTGCATTTACAGATGCCAGGCAGATTCCCTCCCAGCACTTTTTTTCCCTTCTATTTCCTACATAAACCAAGAATATAATTCTGATCTCCTTCAACTCTGAGTTCCCTATTCCCTGCAGTTATTCTAATTAACATAGTCGCCTTTATATTATTTTGATCAAGCCATGTCTTTTGCTAAGACTTTCAGAAGTGATTTTGCATTATGCTCTTAGATTGAATTTTGAGTTCTCTGCGTTCCATACCTGATATCTAAATCTTAGAAGGCACATACTCTTCTGTCACTTCTGACTTTTGAGATGTCTGCCTTCAATTAACACCCTTCTCAGTCTAAAGCTTTGTGCACACGTACATGATTGCAGTATTACTTCATCTTGAGCAGCATTGCCTTCTCTGTATCTAAACTTCATTACGATTTAGAAACTTAAAGACTGTTTCCCAAAAGATCCAATCTAGTAACTGTACATTGTATAGCCTCATGAACTGTCAACGTAGTTCAACCTATGCCAAGCCACAACTGCTTCCTTCAGAAACAATGACTGGTAAAAGAGATGTGATTACTCTGGTGCATTCACTTGGCTTGTTGTTCAGAAGTTGGAGCATTCTGGTGGAAGGTAGTATACATGGGTCTTAATCATTGCTGCCTATGTAACTTATGCACATTAAATTTGGTTTGGGATTAAAACAAAATAATAAAAATAATAAGAAGATAAATGACTCACTCAGTAGGGAGTAGATCCAAAACTAATCTTTTTAGCTGGATGTTTTTTGTATCTCTGTCACTACCAAGCTAAGCTATGGCCTTGTTGTGAGGGCATTTGCTTGAAGTATAAAAGTTCTGGAATTACATTTTTCGATATTGAAGGGAAATAAATTATTCTCTGCAATGTATTTATAAAATGGACTACATTCAAAGAGTAGGTGCCATCAGATGTATTTTAAAAAAGGTGAGCTACGCTTGATTGTTTGTGTTTTAGCCTAAGGAAAGGACTTAGAACCTGTATTCAAAATGCTTAAAGAAACCTCTTTTTTTAAAAAAAAAAGGAAAGAAGTGATTGGTCAAACATACCTATTAACCTTACTCTGTTCTCTAGGCTCCTCCAGACCTCCAAACTGAGAATGTGTGACCGATGAATATCTAAACCTTGCCATGTTCAGTGACTTCCTGCATCACCAGTAGCACTGACCTGCATCCCCACCCTGGCAACAGCTGGTGACACCTGTACTTGTAGACAGCTCTAGAGGAATAACTGACAGAGGCTGGCCACATCAATGCAATATTCTAATCCTTCGGCCTGTGCCTCGGATGGTATCCCTGGATCCATACTCACAATAATTACTTTGTTTTCTTTATTTTTCAATTAATATTTTTGAGATAATGAAAGAACTTTGTAGCCTATAACTGAAGGCGTCCAAGTTCAGGGGTGTCATAGACAGGGCTTGTGGGTACATTCAAGGTACAAGACTTGCTGGAATAGTGCTGGAAGTGAGAGGGGTGGGTAGTAAGTTAGTACGGGATAGCAGGGTGGAGAAAGCTCTTAGTGTGGGAGTGGCTCTTGGCTCGTGCAGTCCCAATCATTTTGTAGGAGAGTGCTAGATGGTTTGAGTGAAAACCATGCCAGAGAATACGTTAATTAGTAAGTAGTATGAGTGGTTGGGTTCAGGGTTTGAGCTTGCTGTCTAGTCCTAGTTTCTTTAGCACTGTAAACATAGCCAGTTGAGATAAGGTTTTACTGCTGGGCTCATTTTCCCCTAATCCAAAAAAATGTTCAAACATGACTAGGTAAGGAGATAGAGGCAGATAACATCAGGCTGGTATCAATAACAAGGATTGAACAAAAGTAGCAAAAAATATTTGCTTTTCCTCTTCACAGCTGAAGTAAACTATGATTTTACCCTCTCCTACACATACATGTTTAGTAGACTTTATTAGAATGGGAATGCTGCAGGGGCACCAGAGCAGAAATAGAAGGGAAAACAGGAACACAGAGCACAGAGGTGCAGAGAAAGAACTATGAACATGTTATAAACCAAGAACTACAGAAATGAGTGAAGAGGAGTCTTAAGTAGGACTTTCGTAAATACCACAAAGATTGAAATGATACATTCATTCTATCTCACTATAGATCTTTAAGAAGGATTATTGATGTTAATATTGTGATACTGCATTGTATTCAGGTGTTTGTTTTAAACAGAAGATCAAAGTAATAAATTAGTCTAGAGATATGTTAGAAAAACAGAAAAATATCTTGATTTTTAAAACCAAACTGATACATCTTTGGCCAACCCTGGTGGCCAAATCTATTTATCTTACAAATTGTGAAAATAAATGTCATCCTGTTTCTTTGAAAGGTCTTAAGACAATGTGTCCATAAAATAATAGCCACCCATTCAGAATATAAACAAGGAAATATGGCAGTTGAATTCTTACTACTACTATTACTTGTGTATGTTTGGTTGAAAATTATAGTAGACAATTCATTAATAGCAACAGAAATGACTAGAGACTTTGCAGTTGGCAGGTTTACAAAACAAAGTAGCAATGCATATTGTATAATAATGTAGTACCTAAAGAAAAGTAAAATAATTGTAATTAGTTTCAAATTCAGTTGTAACAGTGTTTTAAAAATGTAGAACATCATTGTTACTCCTTGAAAAAAATCTTTTTTCATGCCATTTTTCTCACAACACTTCATGCTGTTTGTTTTGTGCTATATTTATTTAAATGAATGTTAAATCACTTTTTAAAACAGTATAGGTGGTTATCAATTACATTCTTATACTATTTATTTCAGTAAGACAAATTTATTGCTGAGACTACACCCTTAACCACGTGCATTGACTAGAGTGGAAATATAGGAGGACTGAACCAGCAGATCATCCTCCATGCAGTGCTTTTACCTTTCCTGTTATGGTTTTTGAGTTAGCTGGAGAGGTATTCCACAGAATAATGGCTCAAAGCAAGGAAGTGCTGATCAAGCCTTTCATCATGGTAAGGCAAATCATCAGCCCTCTGTTTTTAGCCATGGACATGGCTTTATATTGTGAGAAATATTCTAATTTTTCAAGGGGATGAGCAAATGTTTGCTGAGAAATCAAGAACTCAAATTGGAAAAGAGTGATAAGATATAACTTTAAAACGTTTAATTCCTTTGACTTTCACCACACTGTAACTCTATTTACTTCTGGCAGGAGCACTAGTCTGTTATTTTTTAGTGCATTGACAGCCATTTAATCTGCAAAGGTACTGAATCATTATTTACTAGCAAAGATGACAGTGGGAAAAGCTTGAATGGCAGCTCTAAGTTCTGCATTAACATCTAAAGATGAAGATCTGAGAACAAATATGTCATGATAGCTTTGTACCATAAGGACCTCTCTTTCAGTATGTAGCTCAAAGAACTGCAATCACGTACTAATGAACCTGAGAAATCCAGGTCTCCTTTGAGAGTAGAAGTGGTGCTGTACTGCTTGTTCTGATGGCAGTTTGCTAGCACAAAACTCAATAAACTTGGATGAAGTGCAGTGTGTGTATACTGTATTAAAAGGCTTTTAAACTTTCTGATCTGCATAGATGAGATGATGATGATCAGCCTTAGCAACCCAGTCAAGAAATTCATTAAGAGCGTGACTTGTGTCTGGATTCTGCTTGCTACTGTTTTGTGAGTTGCTGCCTTGGAGACCCTAAATCCTGAGGAAACATAATTGAAATTAATTTCCTCACCTATGTGCAGTTCTCCTCCTGAATCAGCAGAGACAAATATTGGCTCTACATGACTATAAAAGCATCTTTTTAATTCTCATATAAAAATAAACCCATCTTGAAACTAAACAACTTACTGCTGAAGCTCTTTTTTGCTGGGCTGATGTAATATTTTCAGAGAGCTAGATAATTTTGTACTGTAATCAGGTGCACTCCACAGGTGGTGGTATTTGATAGTGAAACTGAGAAAACTTTTCTCTGTCCTTGCATCTTAAAAGACAGGGAACATGCTCAGATGAAGTGTACAAATATCACTATGGGTGAAGCAAGAAGGCCAAAATGCACTGACAAGGACTGGAAGGCACTGCTGTGAGACTCGGTGGTGAAATATCCTTTGTATTAATGCTTTTCACCAAGGAAAGAATACACTTCACACAACAGATGTCTTGACTCAAGGTGTTTGGGAGACTCTGTGAATCCCTTGTCAGGACAAATATGAATCATTCTTGGGAGGAGAGAGAAAAAGCAGATTAATAAAAGGGAAAAGGACAGCTCAACATCAAATAGATTTTTTTTCTGAGTGGTAGAGAGTGTCACATTCAGCCTCCTGCTCCATGAAATTCAGAGCAGAAATTAAAATGTCAGTCTTATTCTGCCTTTAAGAGCAGAAATTCTACTTTGAGAAACTCCTGTGAGGATAAATTATTATTATGTGCAATCATGTAAATAGGCCTAGTTATGCTGTAGCTGAATTTGGCCAAGAATCTTATTTTAATAACTGCCATATTTCCAAGTAGCTGGGAATGAATGTTTGACTGCAGATACTTCCCTTGATGACAAAAATGTCTCATACCTTATTTGCAGGTAGTTGTGGTAAACTCACGGGCATTTTTCCGGCTTATGTATACCCACAGCATTCTTTTGCTAGATAATAAATCAGCTGAAGTATCACACATCACAGGGGTTTTTATGTTATGGCCGTATCCAAAGAAAGAATTTCAATAGATGTCTCTCAGTTAAACAAAGGAGTGGCCCTCTTGACTTCAGAAATGTAAAGTGAAGTTTCTCTTTGCTTTCTGTGTAAGATAACCACCTTCTACAAATAGCTTTGACTTTTCTCCTCATGGATAATAAATCTATCATTATTTTCTAGAATCTCCTTATTTTGCAATTTGAATTTGAATTTCACCTTTAAGGAAAAAATGTATAGGATCAGTAACGAACCCACATTTATTTAATAATTTGTGAAACCTACAGCAACAGTAATTTATACCCAAGAAAGGGGTGATTTTTCTAATTAACAAGTTAATAATTCCTATTGATAAGGATTTGCTTTCTGTCACTGTAAGCTATATTACTGTATTTTAAAAGCTGTGAATGCAAAGCTCCAGATTAAGTATCAGCATATTTTATGACACAGATTTTTAACAGCAAATTTTCTAACATGGTAATGGAGCCTTCTAATAGTAAAAAATAGTATTATGCCAGATAGGTAAAAGAAAAAAAAAAACACCAAACCAAACCAAAAAAAAAAAAAAAGAAACAAATAAGCAAGCAAACACAACACCCCAAAAATAAACAAAAGCAAGGGACAGGTACTTGGATAGAAAAATCCATTAAATAATTGCTTACATAGTAAGGAATTTGAAGAAATAATTCCATAACCCTTTTCTTTCTGTTTCTGAATTATTTCCAGACATTAAAAACTCAGAATACCATATAAAAAGAAGGACAAATATATAAGTGTGGTACCAACATGTTTCTAAAACTAATTCTGAGCAGCTGCAAAATGATCTAGGTGACTGGATGTTAAAAACTGCAGTTGAATTTCAAAAGCAATAATTGCACAGAAATGCACATGGAAAGAAAAGCAATCCTAGATACAGACACAATGACATGTTACTATTTCCACTTAGAAAGTGATCTTGACAGCTTTTTGGTTAGTTCACTGACAATCTGAGTTTGATGCTCAGTAATGGGAAACCAAACATAGTGATACTATTTATTAGCAAAGGAATGTACAGCAAAGCAGGAAACATAATTATACGCATGTGTAAAAGTGATATTTGCAAATTGTAAATATTTAATTAATTTCTGGAAATACAAACACATAAAAACCTCCAAACATGTAAAAAGCATGAAGAAGGGTATGTGGCATAGTAAGAGGTAAGAAATTGCTTAGGACAAGTGAAAAATGAAATAAAGACTTTGAGGTATCCAAATTCGGATTGCTTTCGCTTCAGATAATTTGCAAAGTACATGCTTGCCATGTTTTTTTATCAAAAGAAAAAACTAATTTAGAATATTCCATGACACAATCTATGATTTAGGATTATATGTATTTGATCTAAATTAAGCGTTTGAAAATTAAACACCTAAGTCTTAGATATTCACCTTAGCTACGTTATCAATAGAATCATAGACTCATGGAATCATACAATAGTTAGGGTTGGAAAGGACCTTGAGATCATCTAGTTCCAACCCCATTGCCATGGGCATGGACACCTCACACTAAACCACGTCACTCAAGACTCTGTCCAACCTGGCCTTGAACACCACCAGGGATAGAGCATTCACAACTTCCTTGGGCAACCCATTCCAGTGCCTCACCACCCTCACAGTAATGAACTTATATCATATTATATATAATGTGAAACATTTGCCTTCATATCAGTGATACCAATTTGGGAGGGAGAGAAATATTAGCAGGATTTGATTTTGAGTTGCCAGCTGTTTTTTTCTTTAAGAATATTTCTTTCTTATTGGTGTCCCAGTGAATGACTAAAATGTAAACTAAGAGTAGGTAAAACATTGGGATGATTCATACAAACACAAAATCATATTGGTCCAGATTTTTCTGAAGTCTCTCCAGAGTGGTTTGAGTTTACTGCAGAGATTTCAGACTGCTATCACAAAAGTCCAAAAGTTGGACTTAGCTTCTCCAGGCCCAGATATCAGCCATCTCAAAGCTGCCAGTGCCATTTCTCTTATCAAAATTCACTTGCTGCTATAGCTTGGGCACAAGATTAACAGCAATGGTCTCAGTATAACCTAATTTTTCAAATATCTGTGCAAACACTTTTACTCCAGGTCAGTGACATTAATAATAGACTTTCAATGTATTTCAGTGGGAATTGACCTTTATATACACAGAAGAGAAGTGTATATATCAACAGATACCCACCTAACTGTGATAACTAACATACAATGAGCCAGCAGAGGTTTGTGCCCCAGTAAGAAAGGTGTGTCAACATGCATAATCTAGATGGAAAGGCAGAGTTATTTCAGAAAGATAAATAAAATAAAATAAAATAAAATAAAATAAAATAAAATAAAATAAAATGAAATGTAAACGGAGAAGTTATACACTAGATGTGAACCTCTAATTCAATTCTGGTCTACCACAGTCTTCTTGGACAGCCTGCATAGTCTGCCCACAGATTCTCCACTATAATGGAATTCTTCCTTGCTTCTTCCAAAGGGGAGAACTATAGGCCTGAGTCGTTGCTTATTGTGACCCTTTTGATTCTGGTAATGATAATAATTGAGTTTGGTGTCTTTGTTTCTGGGATTATGTTAGCTTTTTTTGTATGCTTGTTTGGACAGAAAACTTTCCAGGAACTGGACTGCCTTTTACCAAGCAAGATGATGGCAAAGGCGCCTCGCTTGCAGCTCAGCGCCAGCTGGAAGGAAAGGACTCTTCCTGAGGTGAGCAAAAAAAAGGGGAAAAACCCCAGCAGTAAGGGGCATTTTGGTAGTGGAGAACTGGCTGCAAAGCAAACACTGCCCCTAGGCTCCATTCACAGACAGAGTCAAAACTGGTTTCATGCCATCTATCCAGAGGGATTGTGCTGCTAATAGCCTGGAGCTGGTACCAGCTGTGCTTTGGATGTACCACGCAGTGAACACTGAATTGAAACCACTGAACAGACCTGTGGGAGTTTGCTTGTGCAGTGCAACACACCCAGAACAAGAGAGACTTGCTAGAAACATTTTATATGAACCTGGAAAAGGACTTTATAGACTTAGCAATGTGTAGTAAGATAGTAGTATTTCATTTTCCAATTAGCTGAAAAAGGAAAATCCTCCACTTTCCCACACCTTGTGAAACAGCCAACCTAAAGGCTGGGAGGTAGGAGCTTATGCCAATTTTGCACTGTGTACCAGGCTGAAAACCAGAAAACTCTACTCTTCCACTCAGCACCCATGACTGTAAGAAGGGATTCATATAACCTCCCTGGCCCAATAAAGTGATGCATGGAGTAAGCACTGCTGTTTAGGCTGAAAAGCTTTGTCTCTATCAGAGACAACAGATGCTGTTAATAACCTCTGGGACATCCATAGGTGCTGTGCTAGGTATGGTTTTTGAATGCAGGATTTGAGGACATAAGCAATTATTTTAAAGAATGCCTCTTTCCTTTGTAAGTTACACAGTTACATACTATTGCAACCCACTCTGAAACTATTAAGCTAAAGGCAAGAAATAGGAAAACATGAAGACTTTTGAATAGCGAGAATTTGCACAGGGAATCAAAGAGGTTTCAAGTTCACTTAGTGCAGATGTTTCTATAATTGAGACACACTAGAAAAATGCATTAATGCACAAATCAGTCTTGCCTACAGTTATCTGAACCATAAAAAATGTCCATAGTCAGAATATAATTCCCTATAAAATCCTATAGGACACTTAAAAAAATAAGATAGGTTCTTTTTTTCCTATTAAACTCTTCAGGAGTTTTTCAGTAGGGGAATCCACAGGGAGCACAAACAAACCTAAAGTCTGTTGACCAATTCACCCTGTAACCCCCTTTCATACACTCACCCACAGGTATTAAGGACCTGAATTTTGAAGAGGCCAGCTAAATGCAGCTGGTAACCTGGAAGAGTTATTCAGGTCCTGATCTTACTCCCATTTAAACCAGTAAAACTTCCTTTGGAATTGTCTCAAGCTCCCTTTACTGCATGTGCCCAATCAGCCTGCAAATTCCTGCATGCAAGGGCAAGAATTGCACCTACACGCATGCTGCTAATGCAAAATGCACAACTGTTTCACAGGTGGAGGGAGAGCAAGGAGTCTCATTGCCTTTTGACTTCTCAAAACTGTACAGCTTGAAGCATAGACACTATTCAAATGGAAGATGCTAACCTGAAAAGAAGAATTGAGTTCTCATCTTTCTAAATATGACAGAATCCTCCACTTTTATAGTTCTCTCTATATAAACAGAACTGGCATGATCTTCTCAGGAATAAATTGTTAGTTCCCTATCCAAAATCAGCAGAGACCAGCTGTACCCTGCTGTAACATCCTCGTGAAAAGCTGTCTTAGCTGAAAGTCTAAATCGCCAGCAGTCATTCCTACCTGCAGGTAGCATAGTTATTTTCTCCCCAAAAATCCCTCAGACACATAGCCTCCTTCTGTTATAGTAGATTTTAACAAGGATCTCCTAGCCCCACATTCAGAGATTAATTATCAGGTGCTGCCTCCCAAATACCTGTTTACCCTGTGTTGCTCTTCTAAAGCAACAGCAAACACTACTTCTGCCTCTTCTACTTCCCCACCCCCCCCATCAAGACCATGATTGCCGTGATGTATCAAAATAGTGATACAAACAAGAAGGAAATTGTGTCTCTCCGTAATCTTTATCTCAGCCCAGCGGGAGGTGGATGGATAAGTATGAATAACAAATTATCTTGCAGTGGATTCCACTAATCAGCCCCAGGGCTGGGCTGCTTTAGCATGAAGCAATTCTTAGCTTTTTGCAGTCCTAGGCCTTGGGCAGACGACCCTACCCCCTAATTAAGAAGCTGAAACAAATTGAAAACAGCTGTAAATAATTAGACAATTTAAGTGCTGTTAAGAAGGAATAATTTTTGTAGCCAGCGTAATAAATCTTATGCTGTCCGAACCCATACGCTTTACGTGTGCTTTTTTCTGCTAGTGGGTTAGTGCATTACTCATAAAAGAAACAGTATCCCTTTTGTTTTGATTGGGCCTGTTTAATAACAAAAGAGCATATCACTAGAAGTGGAAGTGTGATGACACAGAGAATAGCCTTTACTTTCCTTAATTTTCAATCGTTGCGGTTCAGATCCTGTGTCAGATTCCTGGCATGGGAGTTCGGTGGAAAAAAAAAGAATTCTTGATTTGCACTGTAAATAATACCTGAGCCCAAGCTACTTAACATTTTTTAGATTTCTTTGGAAAAATACATGTCAGGAAAATACTTAAAAATGTAACAACTGACCCTTTAGCTGTATGTAGCAGATAAGTTCTTGAAGTATTAACTAAGAATTCAGGAAATCTATTTTTCTCTGAAATTTTCCATGTTTTTTTTAATCTTCCCACTTGTCTGGAACTCAGTTAAAGTGTTTAACAGGAAGTAATTTACAGAAGGAAAGCTTTCATCATGCACTGCCAAACTATTCAGGGCCTGCTTTAGAAACTCATAACTGGCTTTATTAGAAATCAGCTCTGTGAACACACCTAAACATATATTTCAGTTTTATGTTACGTATAGCTTTTCTGAAGTCAACGTATCTGCTCACACACTTCAGCCCTTGTAGGATCCAGCATTTGCATTACTTTCAAACAGGATATGGAATGAACTTCATTATTTAGAATTATGCTTTGGCTTTATTACTATCTTAAAATAACCTGCATTCCTCTGTCATTTTGATGGGTTTATATCACATAATTCAATCTGGACACGGATTCTGAACACCCAGTTTTTAGAGGATTCATGAGATGCTGCTTTGTTTTAGTTCCGTTTCCAGAGAAATGAAAACAGAGCTCACCATGGCAGCCATGTGTTCACAGTATTTTTGACAGAGGCAGCAGAAATGCAGTTGTGAGAAAATACCTGTTGTGAAGTACCTGTTTCTGCACTCCAGTAGTGTAGATTTAAGTACAAAAATGGAAACAAAGCATTGTGCAAGCGTTGAAAAATTAACCTTATGAACATGGTCTAAGTAGGGATAAGGGTTGCAATCTATCTTTTTCTAGCTCATAAAGTGACAGGCAGTTCAGCTCTTGCTATACACTTTTCTGCTCTAAGTCCTATGACACCTCTCACCATTCTGCATCTGCCTGCAGATGAGATCTGTGGCAGTTGCTCTTGTACCTGAAGCTCTTCACATCTCAGCAGTATTAAGTCACAGCCCTGCGAGTCATTTCTTCAAGTCTGAATTACCCTTTGCACAGTTTATCCCCAAAGTACCTGCTGTGTATGACCTCATCAGGATGTTGCTACGTGTTGCTACTTCTTTCCAAGCCTTTCATGACTGTACTTCTGCCTTGCATTGGCGTTCAGGTACTCTGCACATGGAATCAGTGGCCTCTCTGGATATGAGGAGCTGAGATTTAGATTTCAGATGTTAGATGATGTAGCAGCCTGAAGACTACATATAATAATTAAGAGTCAGCTTTGCACCAAAATATATTTCAGAAGTTGTTGTGGAAAAGCTAGGATGTCACACAAGCAAGGCGACTGTTCTTTGTTATGCTTTCTGTGCAGAACCATGGCAAACATTTCCATCACTGAAGTTACTTACAACATTCCAATTACTTTAGAAAAAAAGAGAAATAATGTTTTAAGTCCTAATGATACTTTAAAAAATAGTAGCAATATGAATACACTATCTCTACTTCTCCACCGTTCATTTTTCATTCATCTACTTTCAAGTGTGTGTATGAATTTCTTTTTTTGAGAATAAAGATGAAATGTCTTCCCCAGAAAAGAAGTACACTGACAATGAGGTGGGACTTGATATGTTGGTGTTCCCTCATGAAGCAAGAGCAGAGGAAATGTTAGCAAAGACATACCTACCTATCCATACATACTTCTCTTCCCTCTCTATCAGACTGCTGTCCTCTTTAGAGGACTGGTGTCAAATGAAGATCCCCAGGGGGTTTCTAATTTTGGCCTAGGATACACTAAGAGTTTGTTGTGGACAAAAGAACAATTTGATGTTTCAGTGATACATCCTTTGGCAATGAGCTTAGGCACAAGTAATCAGTCACATCCATGCTCAGGTTGCACCATTAGCTCCAGGAAGATCTTCTGGGTGAGTCAATGCAAGTCCTTGGGGGCCAACAGGCAGATACAGAAGGCACCAGCTTCTTTGGTTCTTGTTAGTCTTGATGGAGTTGCAGTAGAGGAAGGAATAGTTTTGGCAACCAAAGGAAATCCCTCTGTGTCTGCCCACTAGCAGCCACCTCTGGCCCTCAGCTTCCCATTCCATAAAATGGGCCTAACAGTTCCTTACCCTGTACATGGCTGCAGGGTTTAATCAGCGAAGGTTTATAAGGTACTTTAGGAGCTTTGACTGCAAGTTGCTGCAGACTTGCTAACTACATTATTTCAAAATAAAATAAACACATTTTATACAATTGAAAGGAAAAGGAAAAAAAAGATATAAAAATCCACCACTCCTTCCTCCCCTCCAAATCAGCTTCTCAGGATTTCTCCAGCATGCATTACACTGCACTCCATACTCAAGGTTTCACAAATAGACATAGCTGGTTGGCCAAAAGGGTTTTTTTATCCTGGTGTTTATAATTCCAATTGGTGTAAAATTTCCTGATGGTTAACACATCCCGTTACAGACACTTTTGAATGAATGACTCATTCCCAAATAATTGACTAGCTTTGTAATTTGGGAAGTAAAAATCTCATTTATGAGTCCCTGGGGGGAGGGCCTATAATGTTGTGCATAAAAGTAGATAAATCATAAAACCTGATTTTTTTTTTCCTTTGTAAAAGCTTCCATTAGCCTTTGTGTGCACATTAAAGCAGTGCCCTCTAAATGTGTGCAGCTGCTTTAAATCACTGGTGCACTTTAAAATCAAGTCTTTTTATATTGTGATGTTAAAATTACATGTTGGTTACTGTAATTCTGTCTTGGTTTTTGTGGGACATCCTTGGATCAGATCTGCTTCTGGAAAGACCTTTCCCTTTATACTAAGTTTTCTAATCCTTGCAAGCAGAAGAAGTCTAGGCATTTGGCAGCCAGTGTAAATGGTATTTATCAGGTAAACAAGAGAGACAAACAAAAAGGACCAGTCAATGCCAGTGCAGTTAGAACCCCTTCCTCACTTACTAAATGCATGCATTTTAGATTGAGGTTTCAAATAAATGTGCAATGTGATTCTAATGGGATTTGACAAGGATGTTTGGTGGCTGCAAGGCAAATCTATTATTATCTACAAAATATCTACTTACAAATCTACCCCTCCAAGAGGTGTTACTGAAACTGCATAACATTTAAACTCCTGAATGAAATGGCCACTTGCCTTGCCTTTGCAGTCTACCTTTATAGTATACCATATACCTTTATGCTACCAAGGTCTTTTCCCACATTTTCAAGAGTACTGTAAATTAGTTTAGTATGCTTGAAAGAACCTGTAATTGTAACTGCTCTTGTTGACACATCAGCTTGATGCCACACAGAGCACGACTGGGACCATATCCCTTGGTTTTGCAACTACAGTGCATTTCAAGTGCTTGACAGGTCCAGCGCTAAGATGTTCTGAATTAGATTTGAATTACAACCGCTAAATGCCCTTGTCAAAGCTTGTTATGCCTGAAACTAGCCATATACATTTAACTGACTATTCCTATGGAAGATATACTGCTTAAACAAAGACATACTCCAAAGTTTCATACAGAATTGTCAAAATATAATTGAGTTAAAAAAACAACTAAAGCATAAGAAGAGCAATCTTTACTGCCTTTTCCCCCTTTTTTCCTTCTTTGAAATAAATCCAAAGGACAATTTAGTGGAATTTTAGTATGAAATAAAAAGGACACATGCACTTCCCACAGAGACATTGAAATCTATACAAATGCCAGATTCATCCATACATTGATCCTAGTGTCATGAAAGGCCATAGCAAAACTTTAGAATTTTGCCCTGTGAAAAAATTTCATGTCACATCACTGGCATTGGAGAGCATCTGGTGCTTCAGGAATACAACGAACTAAAGCTAATACATTTATGAGAATCAGGATCAGGCCTGGAATTCTAGAGAACCCTAAATTTGTTCTTCATCAAATAAGGGAAGCATAATATTTATACATGTACACATGTATGGGAGCATATACCTCTTTGCCCATATGTAATATATAATGCACATATGCAGTGTTTATACAGTTTAGCCACACATAATAGAAACTTCCTTCTAACTTGCAGATGCATTCATGATCACGTACTGGTTGTACAAGGCCATAATCATACATTCTTAGGCTAGAAAATAGCAACCACAGAGCACAAAACAGATTTAGACGGTGTTTGTCTATCAGTCTGTGCCATGGAGATCACAGTAACTCACTGGGGCTGCATTGTGCTGCTCCTTGCTAAACTCCGGGCTCCTGACACTGGCTGCTTGATTGCTCGAGTGGTTTGCTGAGACTGTCTGTATTGGAAAAGAAAGTGCTGGTTGTAAGCACTGTTATGTGCAAAGGAGCTGGCCCAAAGCTGAGAGTGTCTCCTGCAGACTAGCTAGCAAACTTAAACCCTCTCTGAAGAAGCAAGACAGATTTGCATAACCTAAACCCACAGAAGCTCAGGCAGCACAGAAAGGGAGAAGCAGGCTATCACAGTCATTGAGGACAAGACAAGCATAGGCATACTTGTGTACATGACATAGCATCATGGGCTCCGCTTCATCCCAGATTCTCCTCCATGACTGAAACAAAACATCTTGGGCATACAGTTGTTGCTTCACATCGGATTTCCTAGTTGAATATGAAAGTTAACATAACCCTGGAAGTTTTTTAGACTGGAGGGCAGGTGTACACTACAATGGGCTCTCAGGCTTGTATTCACTGGCTCACCTAACGGGAGACATAACTCTGGTGCCCTCACATACCACCTCTCCCTCTCTTAAAACAGGAACTGCAAGCACAGATTTTAGAGGGGATTGTTGGCATTCCCCAATGTGGAGCCAGCACATGGCAGAGGCATATATTCAGAAGGATCTCATGTCCTTCCACACACAGTGGATATGGATGTAGACTCAACATCAGTTCTTTGTTTCTAAAATAAGGTTAAAGGTCCTTCCTCTGTGTGCCTTGGCTTGTAGATTGTAGTTTCTTTGGGAAAGAGACTATCACTCCCTGGGAAGAGCACTGAACACCCAGCACAATGGCATGCCATTTCATCTAGGGCCTCTAGAAGGTACTGTAAGACAAACAGAGAATAACTCTGCCTCGCAGATGGACAAGGACTAGACAAAGACCAGTGCAGCTGCAGCAGGGCTGTGTTTCTGTCTCCAGTGGTGTGGTGGTGCAAAGAGATTGGGATCACACAACTAAGATTTCTCCCATCTGAAGCTGCCCTAGGCATTACCTCAAAAGATGAATTCTCCAACAGCAACAACAACAGAAAAGATTTCTAACCCCATTCCAAGAGCAAAATGTGGCCTGAACTGGTCAAAACCTGCTGACAGCCTTAAGCGGCATGAGAAACCTGTTTCGTGATGGCAGTTGGTTATTTTAAAACTGAGCTGAAAGATTAATGGTGAGATTTTCAGAAAATGTAGGCTCCCAGTGACAGGAACTGACAATTTGCTCATGCAATTTCCCATCGCTATGAGTGCAATAGGGAGAAACGGGTGGGCAAAATGACACACAGCCATTCTGTGCCTGAACTTTTTCTGGAAACCTTAGCCCTAAAAAGGCAATAAGCAAATAACCAGAGTGTTTAAACGAAAGGCAGAAAGACTTAGGCTAAGAGATACATTGATATTCTTTGTTAATTTTTTTATTCAGTTAAGAGGCATATGCTGATTATTTTTAGCAGTGTCCCCCTGATACAATTCAGATGTAAATCACATTTCTGTAGTCAGCTGCTGCTGTTTAAGCAGAAATATTTTGACACTATAATTATAGGGTTGAAACTATGCTTTACATTAGTGTATAAAACACTCATTAAATTAAAATTCTTCCATGAAATCATGAAAATAAACAGTCTGTCTGAACTAGCATCAACAAATTCACGGGATGCTTCTGCGTTTTCTCAGAGCTGGCCTTCAAGTGACTGTATTACAAGGCCCTTATTTAACCGTGAAGTGTTAAAGGTTCACATTCTTTTGAAGGTCCCATTCTGCTTATTTTTAAAATTATTGCTTTAATTGTTTTTACAACTTGTAAGATTTTAAAGCTATTAAGCCTCAAAGTTGTGGGGAAAATTAAAACGGTGATTATTATAACTTGCATAAGTCTGTGAGATGGCAGTGGCACTGCATTTTTTTTTCCAAGGGTGGATTAAATAAAAGGGATCCATGACACTACATATGGCATGTCACATTGGTCTATTATAGCTGAGAAGCAGGATATACAATGTATACACACTGTCTTGTGGGACAGAAAAGAATCCAAAAGCTCAGGGTGGTAGCAGTGTTAGGAGATCCTTCTTGCCCTCTTCCTTGCTCCCCGCCATCTTCCTGCCTTTTGCCCACCTCCCATCCATCATGGACCTGACAGTCCTGCAGACAACGGGTTCAACTGTCTGTGCCCTAGAGGAGACAAAATTTCCAGCAGGATGTGACAGAACAAGGCAATCTCAGTGAGGTCCAAGGGAAGGAAAAGGGGCATGTGTCTTAGCCCTGCCCTGCTAACACGGGGGTTCATTTGTTAGGTCTGTTTTCATTCACTCCACTCCCCAAGGAAGGAAGCCTCTCCTCATCAAACTTTCAGGTATCCCAAACTGAGGTCACTGTCTATACAAAAAGTCAGTCTCCTCTGCTTCTCAGAGGTCTCATTAGAGGGACCCATCCCTGGGCAATGGCATCACCCTTGATTCTTTCACCACCTAACACGGGCTTGATCAAAGCTTGCTGTCTGGGACCTCTGAGCCTCACCCTCCACGCCCTGGGCATGTTAGCAAACCTACATATGTTGGCACACTAATCCCTCTCAGCCCTGATTGGGGTTTTGTTTGTTTTCTCTTCATCTGTACAGTATCACTGATCTTTACAAAGCACTGAGTGAGCTGTGGTTGTGCTGCTCTTGGGAGCAAACAGTACAGGATCTTCAAGATGCAGATGATGTAATCACAGTGGTCTGAAACATTTTTCCTCCATCTATATTTCATTGAAATCCACAATTATGGTTGACTTTTCTTTGATTGAAGATATTCCAGAAAGATGGACTGCAATGGTAATTGCACCATTTTATCTTAAGATACGAATCTGAGACTGATCACTCTGGTCTTATGAAATTACAGTCAACATGTTATTTTCTCCATTTGTGCATGAAACATATATACAATGGTGGTTGCTGCAATGTATATTTAGTCTTAACTTGTCAGAACCATCAGCTAAAGAATATTCAAACCCTTCAACCATTTTATTAATCAGGATTATGCACAAGAAAGTCTGTTTGAGAGTGTAAGTTTTAGTGCACATTGTAATTCAATAGTAAAGATTTGTTTTTAATGCTATAGTTGTCTTCCTTCAGCAGCCACACGGATGACTTTTTTGTCCAGCATTACTGGTATTATGGTTGCCCCTTCTCTCCCACAGGATGACATTTTCCACACTGGATAGCAATAACCTTCTTTTCAGAGCCTAGACACTGTAGTCCAGTAAATTCAACTTAAGTAAGTTTTTCTTCAGGTCAAAAGGAAGAAAAATATTTTATCACTAGAAAACATTATTTTTTTTTTATTTTAGCTTCATATTATCATGAGACCTGTGGGGGATGTTCAGTGTGGTTTTAAGAAATCCCACTAACAGCTGAGTATAAGTTACCCTTTCATTTTTGTTCCAGATCATTCCACAAAATAATTTTAGTTCTCAAAATAGATAATTGGCAATTTTTTTTTTCACTTAATATGTTTATTCAGATGAATGATTGTAGTCCTTGATCACTCGATTTTCAGGTCTTACACAGAATCTCGTAAGAATTTTTTCTGGTTTTTAAGAACTTTATACAGAAATCTTGGTTTTTGAAATAGGAAAGGCCAGACTAGAGAACCATTTCTTGGTTAATATAGGCTGCTTCAGAAGAAGAAGAATTTTTAAAAATATGGATGTTTTTTAGGGAAGAACAACAACAAAAAAAAAAACAGTACAAGAAATATTTCCAGTAGGCAATTAGAAATATCCAACATTAAATTTATTGAACACATTACATATTACTGCCTCTATTTGGCTTACCACAATATAGGTGTTAATGCACACTTTTATGTAGCTATTATGTAGGGAATATATTACGTAGGGAAGCTGACTTTCCATTGAAATTCTCTGGTATCTGCTCAGCCTCATTTTTCCTGAAAACACCACTGTTAGAAAAGTTGCTCTCTAAAATATTCACAGAAGACAGCGACAGCTGAAGGGAACTCGATGGAGCTTAATAAAAATACTGTTATAGAAGCTATTTGCTGGGACTATCTCTTATTAAAGATGCTACATATATGAAATGTAATTTAGTGACAAGTAAGTTGTAACATTAGCATAAGGGTGAGTGTAAACTCTGAGGACAGAGTGACTTAAAACAGTACTTAGTAATGGCAACATAAACAGACATTAGTAAGCAAACACTTGCAATGACCAATGCCCAAATAAATCAGATTACTCTGCAGTATATATGTTTATACAAATAGTCATTCTGGTGAATTAAGGCACTTCAGATATGAACCATACATATCAAAACCACATGACCTCCCACCCATGGCGGAAGATTTAACTGCCTAGTCCTACTTCTTCTGGCAGAGCTTCTGGAACATTTTTGGGTAATGTAAGAGGAGGCCACTAACAGGACTCCACAGCCTTCATTTCCCACCAGCCATTCTGCCTCCCCATTTCCCTCAGTGCTGGAGCAGCTCTGGGGATTCTCAGGACACAAAACTGCTCATTGTTGAACGACACCAGTCACTGACCACCAGAACTAAATACCCAGCCCCACATATTTTAAGAAAGGCAATTTGACACTCATTCTGCCTGCATTTTCAGCTACCTCCAATTACCTTCCCCTGCCTCAGGAACAACTCCATTTCTCCTACCCTGTGGTAGGTTGGTCCATTTGTGGCTGCTTACTTAAGCAATGATGCTGGAGACATCTGAATTCCTCAGTGTAAAAGATCAACAGCTGACACAACCATGTTTACAGACTTCATCTTCTTGCCCATACCTGCCTCACCTATGGAAGTCCAGAAGCTTTTGGCTTCCTCTACTTCCACATGGCCACACATAGTGCACTGACATAGTCCAAACCTTCAGGAAATATCAGAGCTTCCCCTACCTTCTGCACATTCTTCCACCATTCCTTATATTCTCCAGGAAAAAGTTTTCTCTCCCCTACCTTTCATGTACAAGAGCTGAAAGAGTAAAATGAGGACTAAGTCCCCCTCCTTGTTACTGTCCTAAATGGTGACTCCTTCTATGAAGCGACTCATGCACCAGGGTCACCACCATTAGCTGACTTTGCTGATGGTCAGCTCAAGACACACACAGCTGAAGTAGGCAGGATGAGGAGTTATGACAAATGAACTGCTCATACTCCCAATAAAGAAGCTTTCCATAGAGAATGGAGTTTTATGTTTTTAAAGCTGAGGAAGCTGCAGCCTAAGTCCTCCAGAGGTACAGCCTCCATCCCCAGCCAGAAGGGCTTGGCAGCAGGTAGAAATGGAGGTGGACAAGCAGACAGACAGTCTTTGGAAAACATGAACATCTGACGCGGGGGGGGGGGGGGGGGGGGGGGGGGGGGGGGGGGGGGGGGGGGGGGGGGGGGGGGGGGGGGGGGGGGGGGGGG